>JAQQSY010004034.1:0-12581 GCA_028646535.1 Procyon lotor
AAAAAAAAAGTTATGTGAATGTGGTCTCACAAAATATCTAACTGTACTCATTCTTCTTGAGATGCTGTGAGATAATAAAATGTCTACATGATGAGATGAAAGGAGGTGAATGACACAGGCATTGCAACACACCCTTAGGTTATTATTGACCTTCTGACAACACATCAGGAGGATCATCTACTTTCAGACTGCAACTGACTACAAGTAACTCAAACCTCAGAAAGCAAAACCAAGGATAATGGGGAACTAGTGTACATAGGCCCAAACACAGAAAATGTATCTATGATTTCACAACCGTTCAAAATTAATTTTTAGGCTTTTGAAAGCTTTTTTCCAAGCCTCCTACCTTAATAATGCTTTCAATTATTAAAGGAAACATTAGTGCACAAAATTATTGTGATTTGTAAGCTGATGCTGCCATCTAGTGGCTGAGTTTAGTTACACTTTGAAGAGGAATTCTTAAAAGGCTACCTCACTAAGGAAACCTGCCTTCCTTTTATTTGAATCCTATATTCACTGAGACCATGTTAATAGGTGACTTTTAAAAGTAAGAAGGATAATAAAACATATTTCATGACTAATGTGAAATTGTGCCTTTCGTGGAACTGAAAGCACATACTGTAAAACAAAACTTGTTCTAAAATAAAACTAATTATGTAAAACTAGGTTTTTAAGAATCGAGGATATAAGGCCATTTCAAGGGAATCTTTGTTAATATGAAATGGGAGAAAGACTAACTTAATGGTCATCACATTCCTTTCAAAATGACCACAGATGGATTTAACAAACTTCTGTTGAATCACTTCTGTGTCAGATGTTGTGCTCAACTCTGATGATAAAAGAGTACCTCCCCAGGACACATGATAAGGAAACGTTTCTCTTTGTTTAGGCTACTAAAATTTTATCAAATTTAATAAAATTTGATAGGAGCAGATAGTGTCTTACGCCTTCCTAACATCCATAAAGATATAAAAATTTTAATAGACAAGCAATAATAATAAATCAGAAATATCAGTCACAGTCTTCTGAGAAATTATCTGTAATATCTTTCTTAATTTTATAATAATAAAGTGCCCTACATAATGTTGTCTCCAATTCGTAGATGGGTATAGTAAGAAATTTTTTGTTTAAATTTATTGCTCTTATTTTGAATTCCTCACTATGCAGTTTCACATGGGAAACATGAATATAACTAGTCCATTCCCAACTAAATTCTCTCTCTCTCCTCTCCCTTTTTCTCCCTTTCCCTTTATCTGTCATTCACACACATGAATCTAAGCATATTTAAAAACAGGGTTTGGGGGTTTTTTTCATCGATTTTCTTTCACCTTGGTAGGAGATAAGGATGTGTGAAAACGGCATCTCTTTCTCTCTCTAGACATCTTCCTTAAACCTCTCTCTCTTCCCTTAAAATTCCATTTCAAATGTGTCCATCTGGAGTAGACCAGATGTCCCTTTTCCCTTCTATGGCAAGGAATGACTCTTTCAGTGTAATATGTCCATCCCACACCTGGTAGGAGCTGTGAATCGTGAAATTCTGCGTCTCCAAAACCTCAGAGGTAGCACTTGCTCCAAGAGAGGAAATCAGTCAGAGAATCCAGACACCCTGGACACAGCCGCCAGATCGGGGGTAAGGAGGAGAGGTACAGGGGGAGGAAAGCAAGCATATAGTGCAGGCATACCCTCGAGATATTGTGGGTTCCATTCCAGAGCACTGCAATAAAATGAATATTACATTAAGCAAGTCAAATGAACTTTTTGGTTTTCCGGTGCATGTAAAAGTTATAAAAAGTTACATTATACTGTAGTTTATTATGTACAATAGCATCATGTCTAAAAGAACGGTGTGCATACCTTAATTTAAAATACATTATTGCTAAAAAATGCTAACCATCATCTGTGCTTTCAGCAAGTTGTAATCTTTTTGCTGGCGGAGGGTCTTGACCCCACCTTGATGGCTGCTAACTGATCAGAGTGGCTGTGGCAATTTCTTTAAGTTTAGACAACAGTGAAGTTGGCCACATCCATTGACTCTACACGTAAGCACTTAGAGTTCATTGCAGGCTTATTAATTGGTCTAATTTCAGTCTGATGTCTCAGAGAATAGGGAGGCCTAAAGAGAGGGAGAGAGATGGGGCCACGAGCTAGTTGCTAGAGCAATCTATGAAGATGAACCTTGTCATCTATGACAAGGTTTGCCATCTTATATGGACGCCGTGTTGGGGCCCCGAACAGTTACAGTAGTAACATCAAGATCGCTGACCACAGATCGTTAAAGCAAATATAATAATAGTGAAAAAGTTTAAAATATTGCAAGAATGACCAAAATGTGACGAGACACAAAGTGAGCAAACGCTGTTGGAAAAATATTGCCGATAGAATTGGTCACTGCCGGATTGCCCCAAACCTTCAATTCATAAAAAGCACAGTGTCTGCAAAGCACAGTAAAGTGAAGCTCAATAAAATGAGATATACCCGCATTTGTTTCTCTTGAAGGGTATCAAATGGGGAGAGAGAAAATGAACAGAAACCTCTTCTCGACTACATGCCTTTTTTAAGTATCTTCTCCTAATTTTATTCTCCTTTAATTCAGAAAGCTTAAAAGCCAAACCAGTGGTCAACCAAGGTGTGGTGTGGGTGTTCTGCTCCCACCCTGTGCCTTCAAAAGAGGGCTTTACATCAGTTTGAATTAGGATTAGTTATACAAGTAAGATAGGAAACTCAAAATAACAGTAACATTAAAAAATTATTTAAAGAAATTTATTTTCTCTACCATTAAACAAATCTGGAGGTAGCCAATATAGGGCTGATAATGGCTGATATACAGTATCAAGAACCTAAATGCTTCCTCATGGTGCCAGATGAGGGCTCAAGGTCCAGCCATTAAATCTGCATTCCAGGTAATAGGAAGGATACAGGTGAGAGGAAAGTCACTTCCTGAAATTCTAAGGAGACTTCGTAGAGGCAACTTACAAAGTTTCCACTCATCTTGTCTGGGCCTTGGTCACATGTCAACAAAGGAGAATGAAAACTGCAGTCTTCCATTGTGGTTTCAATGTGCCCAGCTAAAAATGGACATCTATTAAAGAAGAGAATGAAAGTTGGGATGCTTCTTTAGTAGTTTTGGCTATAGAGACAAACGGAACCTATTGGTTTCTTTTCTTAGTTATTCTTTTTCCTAGATGATCTTATTAAGGTGATTGCATTAGCATAATAGCTAAAAGCCTAAGTTTCGCTGTCTGGGATCTGAGTTAAAACCCCATCCCCACTACTTATTAGCTGTATGGCGCATCCCAACACCTACTGCATCCCATTATATTATTTTTTGTAGTACTAGTACTGATGTCCAGCTGATTTACCTTTACTTACAAGCCTCTCTCCTTCAAATATATGCTCCACGGAGGAAGGGTCTTTGCCTGTCTTATTCCCTGCTATAACCTCAAAACCTGATAATGCTTACTAATTAGGAATCATTGCCTATCATCATTGTTAATTTTATAAAATTTTTGGCAATTAAAAATCCACTTGAGAAGAATATTTAATAAAAATAGTTTATTTAAAAGTATTTGATTTGTGATTTAGTTTAAAATGGCTAAAATAATATTTAATGTGAAATTTTGTAAAATTACACACACACACACACACACACACACACACACATAGAAAATTACTGGAAGAATATAAGCCAAAGATTTAACACAGATTATCTGTATAGACAAAATCATATTACAAAAACATGTATTTTTTAAGATTTCATTATCTTTAAAATAGACTGTGTACATTTGTATGTATCTGAAGGCTATATATACTATATGAACATACAGAAATAGAAAATGCCTGAAATAAGTATATTAAAATAGGCACAATTTTTATATGCAACTAGTGGAATTACATGACTTTATCTTCTTTTGTTTCACTTTCCAAATACTCTAAAATAATTAAAGCCCCCCCAAAATGTATTTTTATTGTTTTTCCTAGGCAATAACAACAAAAAATTTAAATTTAGGCTCATATTTTATACTTATCAGTTCAAAGACTTTTTGATTTGATTTATACATTAAATTCTATGATAACCTAAGTAAATTGAAACATCTCAATTGAAAAATTATTTTTGCTTCATCATTGAAAAGCAGTGGTACCTGCTTCAAAAACTAATGATGTATTTTAATGAGACTAACATGACACAATTGGAAGGAAGGAAGGAAGGAAGGAAGGAAGGGAAGCAGGAGTACCAACCATGGAGAGAGTGGTTTGTGGATCTCTTGGAGATCCATCACAAAGCCTCTCGTCACATTCAGTGGGAACTCTTGCTAGGTTACAAGTGAGCAAGCTTTCCATCAGGCTCATGAGATCTGCCTTCAGCCCCAGTATATTTGGCATTGGAATTGCTCAAGTGAGATTCTAGATTAGTTACTGACCCACCACTATGAGTTCAGATAATGGCTCACATCCATCTAAATGAGTTCTATTGGTTCATTCCTTAAATGAGCTGCCCATAAAATATCCAGAGCCTTGGCAAAAGTACTGTCTACACGGATGATCCCAGTGGCTTTCAGGGAATTTTTAAGCAGCTGGAGAACAGCTGATGTGACCCATTCCATTTTGAAGATCAGGTTTTTACCAAGAGATATTTTAGATGCCCCAGGGCTTATCATCAGCTCTGCATCCCTTTTCTTGACTGGAAACTTTTTCTTAAATCATTTCTAAAACTTTCATTATTTGAGTGAGACATAAACTGTGGTATAGCTTGCCTGGTGGTATCTCCCAACATCATGAGATGAACAAAATCTAAGACCCTGGGACCCACATTATTTGTCCATCAGCACAGCCCCCCAAGGCTGCGAGAGTCAAGTATTCGGGGAGGAGGGCGCCAGGTCGTGATTTGGATCAACTCGTGCTGAGACACTGAGTGGCCACTGAGTGACTGGGAATTAATTCCTTGCTGTTACCCCTACATAGCTTTCCTTCTCCCAGATGGCTTCAGACGTGTTCATGTCCCAGCACTCCCGCCAGAGGGTACTCGGGGCTCACAAAACTCCCTGTGGACCCCAGGCTGAACCAAAGCTACCTGGATCCCAATAACAGGTGAAAAAAGTTTGGGGTGTTTTGTTGTAGTATTTTTAATGTATAATTTTCCGAGTCCAAAATCATAGAGAAAACAGATCAGATTCATATGTGTACCCTGTAGCTTTAAACTTAGAGATTAAAGATTCTACTGCTGAAAAACTGAATGAGAGGAGGGAAAAAAAAACCACAAGAGAATGCTCAAGAACCTTCCTTCAGCACAGGATCTGTGCTATAAAGGCACAGCCTTCAACACTGATAATTCTCCTTTCAGCAAGAGAAAAGGAAATCACTTATTTCACCGCCCGCCCCAAACACACACATCTGAGGGTATTAATCTCAGCCTTTATTTAATTAATTATTTCAGAAATAAATAAAGGATGTAAGTTAAATGGAAGGAGTTTCTCAGGTAAAATCCGAATCCTCTTCAGAGGATACACCATTGGCATTAATTCTGTCTCTCTAGTTTCCGAGCCCATGACTCATTCCTGATGTCTGAGATAGTCACCTCATCGAAACCAGGATCATCCCTTGCCTAAAGACCACTTCACAGTCTTGGTATTCACTTCCCTCCACAACCTGCTCACTCTCTCCGAACTCAAGACACTCTACGCCAGGCTTGTCAAGGTGCTATGCTTAGAATAACATCAATAGTCAAAGCAAGTTCATGATCCCAAGAAGGAATGGCTGGGACACCATCATTCCACCAATAGTGCCAAAGGAAGCATTTATTTACCCACCAACGCCATCATGAACTTTATTACGGCACAGACTTGAGATACATTTATACTTCAGTTCTCCCTGCATCGTACCTGAAGCATGTTTCACTCTGCTTTTTCCCACTCTATCTTTCTATAATCTAAAGGCAAATTCTCTATTTTTTAGATCACACTCAATTTAGATCACTCTATTTTTTAGATCACACACACAATCAGGGCTCAAACAACTCAAGGTTGCACCAAAAAAAAAAAAAAAACCACTTTCCAAAATCATTTTCTCTTCTCTGATGGAATTATAACATCTCTTAAATTGTTTAACTGTTGCATGAGGGACCCAGAGGTGTTAAAATATATGTCAAACTTCATTCTATTGTATTTCTTTCTCTTTCTAATTCGGAACAACAAAAAAAGACTAACATGAAAATGGGACATATATTTTCTGCATTTTAGTTTACCTCTGACTTCTCAACGCCTACTGCCTCTGATTTTTTAGAATTTTCTTGTTTTCTCATTCACCTGTTTGCATTTTATATCTAATTCCTATAATAAGCGATGCCAATTTATTTTTGTCTGAAAGAAATAGGTAAAACTAAATATCAAATATTAAAGTAATAAGTGGTACAACTTCAGAGTCAAATACGTAGAGAGACATCTCTCTTGTCACTTGTCACTTGGTGGAAGAATATGAGTTTTGCATCGTCAGTATTGTTTGCCTTTTGCTTGTCTGTATTTGCTTTTTTCCTGCAGTCATTGTGACATGGTGTTCTTAGAAGCAAGGATAAAGAAAATACACATAAGAGATATTCAAAGGAATATGATATGAGGAGTTCCTTTTGTTAAAAAATAATAATAATTTGCAGCTAAGTGCCCTGCTCTGTTTTTTATTTTCAATTCTGTATTTAGGAATGGGGGTTATAGATGTCATTCCAATGAATCTCACCTGGTCTGGACATAATGTTGGTCCAACTAGTGCCATACTATTAGTAGCTAGATGACCCAACACTTCTTAGATTTTTATCTTATGCTCAATAATGAAATTATTTGAGGAAACAGAATTGCTCTGATTTTTGGCGACTAGGGATTTTTATCATCCACACGCACATGATTGAAATGCAGCTTTAAAGAGATAGTCGGCAAGAATTCCATACTCTAAACTCTGCGCATGGCTTAGCCTCGTCGGATGACGACCAGGCAGCCTACCCATGTCTGGAAGCTTTTCCTTTTATCTGTGTTGCATTCCGGACTGGAATTTAACTTCGGAAGCCAAACGTCCCCCTGACGATCGTTCTGCGCACGGCAGCCTTCACTTCTTTATTCCTCAAGCTGTAGATGAGAGGGTTCAACATGGGGATGACCGCGGTGTAGAACACCGACACCACTTTGTTGACGTCTAGAGAAAAGATTGCACCTGGCCGCACATAGATGAAGAAGAGAGTCCCGTATAAGATGGACACTGCGGTGAGATGGGAGGAGCAGGTGGAAAAGGCTTTGCGCCTCCCATCGGCTGAGCGGATCCTCAGGATGGCAGTAAGGATGTGAAAATAGGAGAGGATGATGGTCAGGCTACTGACCACCAGGACGGCTCCAGCCACAATGAACACCAACAACTTATTGACCCGGGTGTCAGCACATACCAGAGAAAGGAGGGGGGACATGTCACAGAAGAAATGATTGATAACGTTGGAGCCACAAAAGGGAAGCCGGAAAGCAGCGGTCGTGTGAGTCATGGTGCTCAGGAAGCCAACCGTATAGGGTCCAACCACCAGCTGTATGCACAGCCTCTGCGACATGGTAACGGAATACAGCAGTGGGTTACAGATGGCCACATAGCGGTCGTAGGCCATGGACGCCAGCAGAAGGCACTCGATGGCCACGAAAAACCCAAAGAACCACTGCTGCAAAGCACAGCCCAGGAAGGAGATGGCCTTCCTCTCAGCGAAGAAGTCTGTGAGCATCTTGGGACCCACCACTGACGAAAAGCAGATGTCCACAAAGGACAGGTGACTGAGAAAAAAGTACATGGGCGTGTGGAGGTGGGAATCCATCTGAATGAGAATAATCATTCCCAAGTTTCCTGTCATGGTAACGAGGTAAAAAAATAGAAAGAGCAAGAAAAGAAGGACTTGCATCTGAGGATGATACTTTAAGCCTATGAAAATAAACTCTGTGATTCTTGTGTGGTTTCCATCAGCCATTGATTGCGTTGGTCTTCTAAGGTGAGAAAGGCAGAAAGTAGATAATGCCTACAACTTTAAATAATTTAAAAACAGGACATAATACACAAGAAAAGAAACTACAGGTCCAAATTGAGAGCATCAATATAAAAAGGGACTAAACTAAATGTTAGCAAATCAAATACAGTAAAGTTCTTAACAGCAATATGGCTTAAATGTTTTAAAGAGAAATTTAGAGGGACGCCTGGGTGGCTCAGTCGTTAAGCGTCTGCCTTCGGCTCAGGTCATGATCCCGGAATCCTGGGATCAAGCCCCGCATCGGGCTCCTTGCTCAGCAGGAAGCCTGCTTCTCCCACTACCATTCCCTCGGCTTGTGTTTTCTCTCTCTCTGTCAAATAAATAAAATCTTAAAAGAGAGAGAGAGAAATTTAGAACTAAAAATTGGGTCACCATTTGAAAACCTGTAAAATTTCTCACCACATTTACATATTGAAAGAAAATGTGTTATAATTATTTATATAATTTTATATTATTTATAATTATATATTTCATTTATATATTTATATATACATATATTTTTCTATTATATATTTTATATAAAATGTTTTATATAAAATATTTTATATTTATATTTAAATATATATTTATATATTTTTATATAATTATATATAATTTTATATTATTTATAATTTAAATTATTTATAAAATTATTATATAATTTAATTTAAAAAATCTTTAAAGATTTTGATAAAATGTGACTCAAAAGAAGAAAGGAAGGAAAAGTAAAGAAAAAGAAAAGAAGGAAAGGAAAGGAGAGGAGAGGGGAGGGGAGGGGAGGGGAGGGGAAGGGGAGGGAAGGGAAGGGAAGGGAAAGGAAGGGAAAAAACTTCCCAAACTGGAAACAAAAAGGAACTACTTAACACAGTAAGAAGAATCTTCTTAAAACTCTCAGAGAATTTATGTGCACAGGGTAAGCACTGAAACATTCACACTATAACCAAAACCTATATATTTTCACAATTTGTACTGTTTAACATTATACTGGAAAACACATATGAAGTACCAAACCATAAATTTAAAAAAGAAGATGTAAGAATTCTAGAAAACAGAGATAAGAAAATACTGCATTATTTGCAGACAAAATTGTACAATAGTCAACCTGTAAGATAACTTTTTTAGAAAAAAAATGAAACCGTTCAACCAAGCAGTGAAGATCGGTGTAAAAAAGTCAATAATTGCATGGAGCACTGGGTGTGGTGCATGAACAATTAATCTTGTAACACTGAAAAAATTAAGCGTATGGGGGGGGTCAATAATAATTACCTATGAATTGTAATGGAAAAACTTACATTCATTGACTCAGAAAATAAAATGATAAAATAGCTATAAATAAACCTAATAAGGAATGTTCAAGATTCGTATGAAGAGAAATACAAATTACAGAACTTTACTGTGCAAAGGAAGAAATGCTTAAATGCTTATGTATTTATTAAGATTCATTTCTTCCTGAGAAAGCAAAACTTAGCTCTATCAGGGAGAGTGAGAATCTTCAGTCATTCTTCAGGTTGGAATAGCAGACACTGATAAAACAATTGTGAAGTGAACAGCAAACAATATTTGTCTCACAGATAGGGTATAGATGCAAAGTGTCCTAACGACATTGGGCGGGGGGATGACAAATATTTTATTATTCAATAAGAAACTTAATTTTCGGGGCGCCTGGGTGACTCAGTTGTTAAGCATCTGCCTTCGGCTCAGGTCATGATCCCAGGGTCCTGGGATCGAGCCCCGCATCAGGCTCCTTGCTCAGCAGGAAGCCTGCTTCTCCTGCTACCATTCCCTCTGCTTATGTTCCCTCTCTCACTGTGTTTCTCTCTGTCAAATAAATAAAATCTTTAAAAAAAAAAAAAAAAAGAAACTTAATTTTCTAAAATTACAGGCTATCTAAAATTTTTGTTTGAATTACTATCAGTAAGGTGAAACATCCCACTCTGGTCTGGAATATCTAAGTCAGTCTGAGAGAGCGAAACGATCTCAATTCCCATCAAAGGTACAAAACTCCATGTGAGGGCTATCTAGATACAACCCTCTGCATGAATCTTACCTTTATAGTTTTCAAAGAAACAGGACGCTGTGCTACCTGTTTGGTTTAGATCTATTCTGATGTGATGTTGGCCCATTTACACATCCCTGCTTTGTTTTGAGCTCATCAGAATTGTTCTTGATTGAAATCTCATCTAACCGCCTCACTTCTCAAAATTCTGTAATAACTCTAATCTTTCTTTGTTCAATGAGACAGTCATAGTTCCTAGCTAAGGTGTATGGTCTCCCTCGTTGCAATAGGTCAAAAGTTAATTGGGTCAGACTACAAACTTGCTGGTGGCTATTTAAGACTGATTTACGGCTAGAACACCCACCACAATGTGTGGCAAATTTAATGCAATTCCAACCAATCAGAAAAATTAAATGAAAATTTAATTTTTTTTTTTTTTTTTTTTTGGCAGAGAGAAACAGAGCGAGAGAGGGAACACAAGCAGAGGGGATGGGAGCGGGAGAAGCAGGCTTCCTGCCGAGCAAGGAGCCCAATGCGGGGCTCGATCCCAAGACTCTGGGATCATGACCTGAGCCGAAGGCAGACGCTTAACGACTGAGCCACCCAGGCGCCCCGAAAATTTAATTTTTAATGGGACAATCTTATTTTTAAATTCGTGGGAGAGAAAAATGTTCAAAAATAGCAAAGGCAATTTCAAAAAAGAAAAACAAAGAAAAGGGATGTACTATTCCAGATATCAGCACATAAATAAAGCCATCATACTTAAACCAATAAGATGTTCTTAAAATAGATGGGATATGAATAGGAGACAGAAAAACTGAAAAATCATAGGCAGATTAGGCATAGATGTCAAGTTAGAATGAATAAAAGTTTTCTTTCAATCAGCAAAGTAAAGATTAATTACCCCTAAAAAAGCGTTATATATACTATGTGGATGACCATTTGAAAAAATAGATAATATTAAAATTCTACCCCACACCACTAACCTAAAAAGAAAAATTCTAACTGTAAGCATGTAACGTGAAAACACTAAGGAATAGTATTATGATGTGTTATGTGTCGTAGGGTTGCTCTTCTAAAGCAGAATATAAAATATCACTTGAAGAAAATGGAGAAAATTTTTACTACATCATAATTTTAAGTAGATGGATACACTCCAAGTAAAAATAAGACACACAGGTGAAAAAAATACTGAACCATATCTCACAAATGATTAAAATCAGATCACACCAAGAACTGCCACACATTATCTACTAAATGACTCATTATGGCCTGAGGCAGATGCAGACTGGCCTGCCACAGGTCCCAACAAATATGAAAGGATGTTTAATATCCCAAATCATCACGGAAACCAAATTGAAACAATTATATACCATTTTCACCAGACTGACAAGATATTCAGAAATGAGAAAATATAAAATACTGACAAATACTGGGAGACAATATGGCGGTCACAGGAAAGCACAGCCTCTGGGTGGCAGTGTTTTACTGTCTCTTGAAAAAAAAAAATATATATATATATTATATATATTTTTATATATAAGTTATATATATACTTTTAATAATTAATATATATATATATATTTTTTTAGTACATACCTGAAGACTCAGAAATTTCATTACTTAGTATCCACCCTGAGGAAGCACAGAATGGAAGAATAATGATGTCCTCTTCACCATTGCTTCAAGTGATAAAAAATTGGAATCCACATAAATATTCTCCAAAAGGCATTAACAGTAAATAAGTCTTGGTATAGCCATTCTGTGGACTATTTTACAGGCAGTTAAAAATTAAATAGTAGATTATCAGAAGGGAGGCGGGTGAGGGGCACGGGTGAACTAGATGAAGGGGATAAAGATGTACAGTGAGGAGCACTGAGTAATGTACAGAATTGTTGAATTACTCTATTGCACACCTGAAACTAACACTGCACGGTAATTATACTGGAATTAAGGAGTTGAAAAATTAAAAGTAAGTGGTAGAAACATGGCTATTTTTCCAAAATACGAGAAGGCGAAGCAAGTCACAGAATGATGTGTACAGTATGATAGTAGGAATATTTTCAATGTTTTCTTTAATTTTAATCATTTAAGTGTTTTTCTGTGTGTGAAGCAAGTCACAGAATGATGTGTACAGTATGATAGTAGGAATATTTTCAATGTTTTCTTTAATTTTAATCATTTAAGTGTTTTTCTCTCTCTCTGTGTGTGTGTGTGTGTGTGTGTGTGTGTGTGTGTGTGTATAAATAAAATAAGAGTCATTGGGAGAACAATTCCTTGAAAGGAATTGTTTTCAAACAAATCTTTGAAAGGAAGAGTGAATTGGGGAAAATCGGAAGGGGAGAGGAGCCATGAGAGACTGTGGACTGTGAGCAACAAACTGAGGGTTTTGGAGGGGAGATGGGGGTTGGGTGAGCCTGGTGGTGGGTATTGAGGAGGGCACGTATTGCATGGAGCACTGAGTGTGGTGCATAAACAATGAATCTTGGAACTCTGAAAAAATAAAATTAAATTTAAAAAAAATCAAATCAAATAAGAGTCTAGACAGATAAGTCACCAAAGGAGTACTCA
>JAQQSY010004035.1:0-12581 GCA_028646535.1 Procyon lotor
GTCTGCCTTTGGCTCAGGTCATGATCCCAGGGTCCTGGGATCGAGCCCGGCATCAGGCTCCCTGCTCGGCACGAAGCCTGCTTCTCCCGCTATCGTTCCCTCTGCTTGTGTTCCCTCTCTCACTGTGTTTCTCTCTGTCAAAAAAAAAAAAAAAGAAGATGGGGTATAGGGGCGCCTGGGTGGCTCAGTGGGTTAAAGCCTCTGCCTTCAGCTCAGGTCATTATCTCAGGGTCCTGGGATCAAGCCCCGCATCGAGCTCTCTGCTCAGCAGGGAGCCTGCTTCCCTCTCTCTCTGCCTGAATCTCTGCCTACTTGTGATCTCTCTCTCTCTCTGTCAAAAAAATAAATAAAATCTTTAAAAAAAAAAAAAGAAGATGGGGTATATATACATAATGGAATATTACTCAGCCATCAGGAAGAATGAAGTTTTGACATTTGCAACAACATGGATGGAGCTAGATTGCATTATGCTAAGGAAAATAAGTCAGAGAAAGACAAATACCATATGATTTCACTCATATGTAGAATTTTTAAAAAGATTTTATTTATTTATTTATTTAATAATAATTGAGAAAGACAGGACAGAGGGAAAAATGAGTTTTAATGGTAGACATAAAATTTAATATAAATAAAAGGGGAACTGAACTAAAAGGGAGCTAATGAATAGGAAGAAAATAGAGGAGCCAGGTTAGAAGTGCTAATGAGGTCAGAGGAACAATTGTAGTAGGTTTACTTCAACAGATTGGAGAGTAGGCTTTATGAATGAGTGATGGTGGAAGTAGTGCAATTTTGAGATGGTAACAAGGTCGAGGATTTGATGATAGATGTGATCTGGAGGAGCCATTTGGGATTTGGAGTCCAGAGTTGAGGTCACTGGAATAAGCTATACTGAGTCAGGTGGTAAATAAATGAGGTAGAGCAAAGAGAAAGTTGGAAGAGATTTGAATAAAGGTATACCAGATGGCTTGAGATTCACAGCCACAGAAGAGTTGCAAGAGAGTGGGGAACTGATGGTCTGGAAGCAGTGTGGGGAAGTCAAGGAGAAGCTACTAACGCTACTTCCAGACTCTGGGATCCCTGATCAATGAGAGAGTAACCTGAGAAGGCCTCATGGGAAAGAAACATTGTCTTGGAGGACAGCCAGTTTTCCTCTGGCTATGAAAGAGGAGAGAGGTGACAGAATATAGGGGAAAGAGTTTAAAGATATGGGGATACCACCAACAAAAGACAAAAATTCTATTTGAATCTCCCTGATGGCTAATGGTGACGAATATTTTTTCATGTGTCTGTTAGCCTTTGCATGTCTTCTTTGGAGAAGTGTCTGTTCATGTCTTCTGCCCATTTTTTGATGTGATTATCTGGCTTTTTGTTTTTTGTTTTTTGTGGGTTTTTTTGAGTGTTGAATCTGAGGAGTTCTTTATAGATCTTAGATATCAGACCTTTGTCTGTAGTGTCATTTGCAAATATCTTCTCCCATTCTGTGGGTTGCCTGTTTGTTTTGTTGGCTGTTTAGTCATGGACAGGACTGGAAGAGACTATGCTGAGTGAAATAAGTCAAGCAGAGAGAGTCAATTATCCTAAGGTTTCACTTATGTGTGGAGCATAAGGAAAAACATGGAGGACATTAGGAGAAGGAATGGAAAAGTAAATTGGGGGAATCAGAGGGGGAGACGAGAGACTGTGGACTCTGAGAAACAAACAGGGATTTGGAGGGGATATGGGTGGGGGCTTTGGAGAGCCTGGTGGTGAGTATTAAGGAGGGCACGTATTGCATGGAGCACTGTGTGTGGTGCCTAATCAATGAATCTTGGAACACTGAAAAAACTAAATTTAAAAAAAAGATAAAAATTCTAGTGAACTTTGGGAAGGGCTGGGCTAGGGTATGGCTGCTGACAGGAATGACTTGCTCTCTGGCTAGTGACCTAGGACAACAGGGTTGTGAGAGGGGATGGATTTAGACTGGACACTCTCTGGGAGAGCTTGGGCACATAGTCCTAACAGAATTCTGCTGGAAACTGGAAGAGAGGTGCAGTGTTCCCTTTCTTCATGGCCAGCTGTTGATGGCGGTTGCAGGTCATCAGCAGTGGCTAACACCCAGGAGCAAGTGGGCACCAGCCTTGTGGACATTTATTCAGCGGAAGGTGGTTAAGGATGTGTATGTTCAGTCTGGTTGCCGGTATTGGCTTGATGCTCTCACAGTACTCCTAAAGGTCTCTTGTCTGTCAGCCATCAGTAATTCTATCTGTCCAGCCTGCTACACTTCTCTCCAGTCATTCCTCTTCTCTCCAACTCTCTAATACCTAGAGGGTCTGGGCAACTTCTCTGGTCTGTCTGGTTAGCATAACTTCCTAATTTTTCTCACTGCTTCCTCTTTACTCTTCTTTATTGCTTTCATTCAATTTATTGTCATACCATAGCCAAAGTGATCATCTTTACATGAAAAGCTGATCACAGTATTCCCTGGTTAGAACTTATTGGTGCCCTCTCTCCCCACTCTGCCTTGACCTCTGGACAAAGTCTAAACTCTTAACATGACTTATAAGGTCCTTCACAGTCTCAGTACTCAGGGTTCTTTGCTGCAGTCAAGAAGAACCAATTCAGGGGCACCTGGGTGACTCAGTGGGTTAAAGCCCCTGCCTTCAGCTCGGGTCATGATCTCAGGATCCTGGGATCGAGCCCCACGTTGGGCTCCCTGCTCAGCAGTGAGCCTGCTTCCCCCTCTCTCTCTGCCTGCCTCTCTGCCTACTTGGGATCTCTCTCTGTCAAATTAAATAAAATTTATAAAAAAAAAAAAAGAAGAAGAAGAACCAATTCATTCTAACTTAAGCAGAAAAGGAATTTTTAGAAAGATTTCACATAACTTACAGAATTGTCAGGGAGGTTAAGGAATAAGGCTCGGAAAAACAAAAGAAACTCAGGGAGATAAGGCACAGATAAAAATCAAATCAGAGGAACAAGCTGCCTAAATTAGAGAGAGCAACTCCTGAAGTTTGCTCAAGACTGAGGGAATTCCTAGGATGTGGGATTTTCAGTTATAAAATCAGGAAAATTGTAGGTAAACCAGGACAAGTTGGTCACTTTACTTAGTCTGCTGCTATACGCATCTGTCATCTTTTTTTTTTTTAAGATTTTATTTATTTGAGAGAGGGAGAGTGAGCAAGAGAGAAAGCACAAGCCAAGGAGGAGAGGCAGAGGGAGAAGAAGACTCCAGTGCTGAGCAGGGAGCCTGATGCAGGGATTGATCCCAGATCCCTGGGATCACGACCTGAGCCAAAAGTAGATGCTTAGCCATCTGAGCCACCCAGGAGCCCTGGCATCTGTCAACTTGATACCATACTTGCCCTCCACTTGATTGCTGCCATCTTGTCATTGGACACTCGATGTTATATAGCTATATTCTGTTGTTCCTGGCATGTTCTGCTTTACCACTGGACACTGGGTTCTAGGCACTGTGAACCATTTCTAACCATCCTGCCCTTCATTTTCCTCCATCTAGAATCAAAGTCCCAGTTAGGAACATGAGCTGACTGGCTTTAGGTCAGTATATCAGGTTCCAGGAGCTCAAAGACAGGGTATCTGCTCCCTTTGAGCTTCCCCCTGCTGATTTTGGGATTCTCCTAAAATGGAAAGGGTGTTCAGGTGTTAGACAGCCAAAAGTGACTAATGTCCATGACACTTCCCTTTTTTTGCCCTCCTCACTTGCACACTATGCTCCAGGCTATACTTAATTTATTTCAAGCCACTGGAAAGTATCGTGATCTCTCTCAGCTCTAGGCCTTTACACAGCTGTTTTATTTTTCTTTTTTAAAAAAAGATTTTATTTATTTATCTGAAAGAGAGAAAGAGAGAGAGAGAGCATGAGCAGGGGTAGGGGCAGAGGAAGAGGGAGAAGAGGAGAGAAGCAGGCTCCTTGCTGAGCAGGGAGCCAAACACGAGTCTTGATCCCAGGACCTGAGTTCATGACCTGAGCTGAAGGCAGATGCCTGGCCACCCAGGCAACCATTTTTTTTTTCTTCTAAAATGGCCTTTCTACAATCCTCTTAACCTGAGCCACCCCTTTCTTCAGATGCCTTCCCTAATCCTTGGTGTATTAGTTTGCTAGGGCTGCCAAAACAAAATGCCCCAGCCCACGTGGTTCAAACAACAGAAATTTATTTTCTCAGAGTTCTGGGTGTTGGAAGTCCATGATCAAGGTGTCAGCAGGGTTGTTTTCTGCTGTGTAACCACCCCTTTAAACAATGTACTACTTAAAATATAACTGTGAGAAATTGTATTAGCCTGGCAAGCATGCTTAAATGTTACCTTAAGAAAAACATGCATTAGCCACAGGTCTCTGGGGGAGAAGATGATTTACATCTTGGAAGCCGAGCAGCCAGGAACGCCTGGCCGGTTCAGGGTGGAACACCGCCTGCTTCATTTTTTGATGTTATCTCCCCTGCCTCAGAGACACCCTACCCTTAGTCAAGACTATCCTCTTAATTGTGCTTGCTTAACTATAAATTCCATACTGCTTGACCATATATAATCTACTCTCCTTACTTATCTATGAGATTTTTAATCAATGTATAACTCATATTCCTTCTTGTTTATCTACAAGGCATGTGGTTAATGTATAGCCATTTTCTGCTCCTTTGTTAGTTATCTTATATCCAATAAATATGGGACTAAGGAGTTGTTCAGGTCAACAGTCTTCTCTACTGTAGACCCCTGCTCCCTTTCTCTTGCAGCTGACTTGTTTGTGCCTCATTCTTCTCCCCTGCGCCCTTGGGAAGTGGTGCTGCTGGGTCTCTCTCCATCATTTGCAGGCAGCTGCCCCCTTGCTGCTGCTTCCTGTAGTTGTCCCTCTGTACATGGCACTCTGGTGTGTCTCTGTGTGTCCTAATCTCTTCTTGTAAGGATACCAGTCAGATTAGACTAAGACCCACCCTAAATGCCTCATTCTAACCTAATTACCTCTTTAAAAAAAAAATGGATCACTTCATGAATTTGTATGTCAGCCTTGTGCAGGGGTCATGCTAATCTCTGCATCATTCCAATTTTAGTATATGTCCTGCTGAAGTGAGCACTAACCAAATACAGTCACATTCTGAGATACTAGGGGTCAGGGCTTCAACATATGAATTTGTTGAATTCAACATATGAAATTGTTGAGTTCAGCATATGAAATTGTTGAATTCATATGTTCTTAAGGACTGAAGAGCTGCTTTATGTTAGGCCCTGTGTATGTCTGTAGTATGTTGATCTTCTACCATGAGTGCACATAACACAGTTTTATAGTTTACTACTCATGTGTAAAAGTTCACCCATAGCTGCTCACCACTGGATTCCCACCCCATACAACAAAACTTGGTTTCTCTGATAAGCAATTTGGGCACTGTGACAACATTTCACCTATTCTTCCCAGAAAAATACCATGAAATGCAGTTATTGCTTATGAAATATTTAAAGTTACCATGATTCTTTTCTACCCTAAAAGTTAAAAGCAAATTTAGTCTGAAAATGCAGAGTGAAAATTTTTCCCCTCATTTTTCAAATAACAGACCAGTTCTTTCCTAGGGTTAATGACTTGTCCAGTAAAACATATAATCCTTTTTATATTTATTAGGAAGATAATCAACACTCAGTACTTTGAATATGATCACTGAAGTTCCAGACCCTCTTTATCTTTTATTCTTTGTGTGACACAGTGGCAAGCTATACTCCTAACTGGATGTTCTATCAGGAGCTCACTTTGTGTTGAAAAGTGCAAGAAAGACTCAGTAGGCCCAATTTTACATATTCTGCAGCAGATGTACTGCACTCTCTCCCTTTAGAGCCACTTAAATAAGATTCATATTCCTTAATATGAAAAACACTTTTTTTTCTCAGTTGGCACCAATCAAGTCTGGAGAAATCAGCTCCAGACTTTGGGAAGGATCTTTAGATGCTAAATTGCAGATAGACCCTGTATACACAGTTTAAATAAATATCACACTTTGTGCTGGGACTTGTAAGATTTCTTACTTGTGAGTTACAAATTAACTTTAGTCTGCTCATAATTCCAATCTTTCTAAAGTTCTAAAATAAATGGACATTGGACTGTAAATTACTCTAAGAGTCCCATTCCATTCCCAACACAAACACTACATTCATTAACAAGTTGAAATTAATATGTAATATACAAAGAGGCAGGAGGTATTTTAAGTTGTACCCACACTATCACATGCCTCAAGGGTAGCATCTGAAATGAACAAAGCACAACTTAACCTAAGATTCTAATTTATAACTAGGGAGTGCTCATTAAAGTCCAACCATTGATTTTATAGTATATTCTTTGCCAAAGAGGAATTAGCCCAATGACTGAACATTATCATGACTTAATGACTTTTCAAGGTTGAAAAGGCAAGCTCTTGGCCTTCAAGGTAAAGTAACCCAACTCAAAGGCACATATAAAAATAACATTAATGAGGGGCGCCTGGGTGGCTCAGTGGGTTAAGCATCTGCCTTCAGCTCAAGTCATGATTCCAGGGTCTTGGACACATTGAGCCCCACAGGCTCCCTGCTCAGTAGGAAGTCTGCTTCTCCCTCTTCCTCCACCCCTGCCACTACTCTGCATGCATGTGCGCTATCTCTCGAATGAATAAATAACATCTTTTTTTTTTTTAAAGATTTTATTTGTTTGACAGAGAGAAACACAGCGAGAGAGGGAACACAAGCAGTGGGAACAGTAGCGGGAGAAGCAGGCTTCCTGCAGAGCAGAGAGCCCGGTGCGGGGCTCGATTCCAGGCCCCTGGGATCTGACCTGGGCCGACGGCAGACAACGGCTGAGCCACCCAGGCGCCCCGAATAAATAACATCTTAAAAAAAATAAAATTGATGACATTGGCTACATATCACTCAAGTATGCTAGTCATACAGCCAATACAGAGCATTTTGCCTACTTCCCTTTTGATTTCCTCTCTCTCTCATTCTGGATCATTGTTTCTACTTTAAATCTGGCTGTAAAATCATATTACTACCAAAAATTATTAATGTATACAACAAAAAAAAGCCTAATAATTGAGTTAATTGGTGTAAATCCTTAGAATTATCCACATTTTATCATAACTTTTCAATTTTCTTTTGGATTTTTCATCCAAAATTAAGTTTTTCAGTAAAAAAAAAAGTATCACTTAACTGGAGATTTCAGAGGGATATCTTCAGTTGTGTCAAGTTTAACATTTTCTAGGTATAAGTATAACTTCAGTTTCTATTCCTATTAATTTTGCCATGATTTTGCAGGTATTTACTTCATCTACAGTCAAAACCCTCCATTTCCTGGACCTCACCTGCCTTCCCTACCTTATTTTCTTCTGTTAAGGAGAAATAATGATTCTGGAAGCACAGATGAAGGCTTACTGTCAAACAAGGAACCTGATCAAAAGTTGGGGACCAGGGACGAGGCTCTGTGACCTGTGTCTCAGGAAAGCAGAGTGTCTGAGGTCTGCAGATATCCAGGCTCATTGGCTAGGCATTGTGGAAGCATATTTCTGTGTTTTGTTAGAAGGCAGTCTCTCCTATGGGTAGGAAGGGCTTGTTTTAGGGTAGTGGGGCCTCAGTTGTCCTTGCTGATTGAGAATTATGGAATCCCAGCCGTCATTATAAAAGAAATCAAGTCTGCATTGCCTCCTACCCCTCAGGTGATAGCCTCATCATCATCACTGATAATATTATTATAAGCTTCTGGAGATGGGGGCCATGCCTCGTATTTCTTAGCATCCTCCATGGATGTGTAGAATAAATTTTATTTTGGTCTTAGCTTTTTCAACTATAAAAAGAAAATCAGAAGCTTTTTAGAAATGCTCAAAAAGAATCTTACTTGTAAGGGATTGGAAACAACTTCAATAAAATTTCTGGACCTAAACATTCTTTAAGCCAATCCATAAAGCTTGCTTAAACTGAGCCCAAACTACATGTAGTAATTCAAGTTCACTTATATTGATTATAATAGCGCTAGCCATAATATCAGTGATTTATAATTATTATATAATATTTGTTAATAATATAATCATGTATAAGAATTAGCCATATAGAATATTATGTAATTATAATATTAATGATTTTATATCATGTAATTTTAGCATATAAAATTAACCAACTTAATTTAATAATTAAAGCATATTTATGCTTAGTCCAAATTACATTTAATAATTCAACATTTTTTCTCCAAATTTATCCCCATCTTACCAGAAAGTCTACAAATCAGGAGATCTTCTTTTAGCTGAGTTGTGCCCTATTCTTTTTATCACAAGATTAAGAAAACAGAAGATAAAGATGACAGTAAAGAAAGATTATGACTTCCTTTCATAAGCAAAAATACATTTTTAAGCTTAATTTGAAAAGGCAGTATCAAGAAAAGGTAAAGATAATTCAATATTTTTCTAGCTTGGTTTCTTGGTTTCCAGCTTGGTTACTGCTTGGTTTCTGCAAAGTTTCATGGACCACTCTACTTCTTTTTTTTTTTTTTTAAGATTTTATTTATTTATTTGACAGAAAGAGAGAAAGATCACAAGTAGGCAGAGAGGCAGGCAGAGAGAGGGGGAAGCAGTCTCCCTGCTGAGCAGAGAGCCCGATGCAGGGCTCGATCCCAGGACCCTGAGATCATGACCTGAGCCGAAGGCAGAGGCTTTAACCACTGAGCCACCCAGGCGCCCCCACTCTACTTCTCAAATACACTGTACTTCTCAAATATATTATGCCAGGAGTGTGCAAGAAAATGATGAATTTTTCTGAAGCATCAATTTTACTAGAATATGTTTTGGAAAAAAGTGTATATAATTGAAATTGGTAAAGAAATTCAAATATTTATTATTTTTATTGAGATATAATTGACAAAACATTATACAGTTGACCCTTAAACAACATGGGTTTGATCTGTGCAGGTCCACTTATGAGTGGATTTTTTCAATAAATACAATACAGTACTATAAATGTATTTTCTCTTTATTCTTCTTATTTTTTTATGGAGAGAATAGGAGCAGAGGGAAAGGGAGAGAATCTTAAGTAGGCTTTATGCCCAGTGTGAAGCCTGATTCAGGGCTTGATTTCACAACCTTGAGATCATGACCTGAGCCCAAATCAAGAATCGGATACTTAGTTGACTGAGTCACCCCGGCACCCCTATTTTCTCTTTCTTATGATTTTCTTAATAGCATTTTCTTTTCTGTAGCTTACTTATTATAAGAATATAGTATATAATACATATGATATCCAAAATATGTGCCAATTGATTGCTTATGTTATTAGTATGCTTTTATTCAACAGTTGGCTGTTAGTAGCAGGGAGCCTATTACAGGGCTCAAAGCAGGGCTCCACCCCAGGTCCCCAGGATCAGGACCTGAGCCCAAGGCAGGTGCTTAACCGACCAAGCCACCCAGCTGCCCCAAAATCAAATTGTTTCTTTGCTATTGAGTTGTAGGAGTTCTTTATATATTTTGGCTATTAACCCCATCAGATATATCATTTACAAACATTTTCTCCCTTTCAGGAGGATTCCTTTTTATTTTGCTGATGTTTTCCTTTGTTGTGCAGAAGCATTTTAGTTTGTTGTAAGTCTCTTTTTGCCTTTCTTGCCTTTGTTTTTGGTGTCAAATCCAAAAAGTCATCACCAAGACATATGTCAAGGAGCTTATAGGCTGTGTTTAGAATTTTAGAATTGCTCGTTCTAGTTTTGTGAAAAATATTATTGGAATTTTTTAAAGAATTACATTAGATCTACTGATTGCTTTGGGCAATATGGACATTTTAACAATGTTAATTTTTCCAACCCGTGAACATGAAATATCTTTCTATTTATCTGTGTCTTCCTTAATTTCTTTCATCAATGTCTTAAAGTTTTTGGTGTACAGGTTTTTCACCTCTCTGGTTAAGTTTATTTCTAGGTATTTTATTCTTTTTGATGCAGTTTAAATGGAATTGTTCTTTTAATTTCTCTTTCTGATAGTTTGTTATTATTGTACAGAAGCCCAGCTGGTTTCTGTAGATCTTGCAACTTTACTGAATTCATTTATTAACTCTAACATTTTTTGGCAGAGTCATTGGGCTTTTCTATATATAGTATCCAGTCATCTGCAAATAGTGACAGGTTTACTTCTTCCTTTCAAATTTGGATGCCTCTTTTTTTTTTTTTCTTTTTCTTGCCTAATAGCCCTGACTTGGACTTCCAATACTATGTTGAATAAAAGCAACAATAGTGGGCAAGCTTGTTTTGTTCCTGATCTTAAGAGAAAAAACTTTAAGCTTTTCGCCATTAAGTATAATGTTATTTGTGGGCATGTCACATATGGCCTTTATTATGTTAAAGTACTTTCCTACTATACCCGCTTTGTTGAGTTTTTATTATAAATCGATGGTAAATTTTGTCAAATGCTTTTTCTGCAGCTAGTGAAATGATCATGATTTTTATGCTTCATTTTGCTATGTTGTGTGGAATGTTGATTGATTTAGTTGATTGAATCATCTCTGCAACTCTGGAATAAATTCCACCTGATCATGTTGTATGATCCTTTATATATATATTGTTGAATTTAGTTTGCTAATATTGTTGAGGATTAGGGGATCTCTGTTCATCAGAAATATTGGCCTGCACCATTTAGACTAAAAAGACTGTAATTTAGATCCATGAAGGCTTTGTTTGGAATTACTTTTCCTGTAAACCTTC
This sequence comes from Procyon lotor, assembly GCA_028646535.1. Taxonomy (NCBI): domain Eukaryota; kingdom Metazoa; phylum Chordata; class Mammalia; order Carnivora; family Procyonidae; genus Procyon; species Procyon lotor. Next base: position 10,679 of record JAQQSY010004035.1, read on the forward strand.
TAAAACGCCACCCATTTAGATGTACCTTGTACTGCAAAGATGTCTCTCATTTGAAGGCATAGTAGCAAATAATTTTTAAGCATTCTTGCTATGTGTGATGTTGGGTTAAGCATCATGTGTTCAGAGTGTTTTCAGTAAGAAAGTAATCCATCCCTAGGATAGAGGGTGGTTCTTTGTTTGCTTGAAGAAAAAAGTATAAGAATACAATTTGCTTTCCCCAGACTTTTTCCTTATTCTTGTTTTCATGTAACTTGGTGTTTTTTATTTTTCAATCACATCTCGATTAAAATGTGTCTATCTAAAGGGATTACTAATATTTGCTTTTTAAAAACTGTTCTCTAGTTATTTAGGGGGAAAAATGAAGCAAGTAACTGAATTATATGTAAAAATAAGGTTTAGACTTGTGGATCAGGGATGATTTTCAAAAATTAGATATCAATTTGGTATCAGAAAATGGCTTTTCTCTTTAGTAAATAAATTAAGTAAATGCAAATTAAGAATGTAAGCAGTTGTGATTCATTACAGGCAGTGGGAGGTAACTAACTCCTAGGGAAAACCATTTGTATCTTATTCCAAAGTCTTATTTTATAGTTTGAAAAGCACTTTGCACACAGTTCTTGTATATACAAGTAAAGATGTAATTATAGGATATAGCATTACTGCTTTGTTTAATAAGAACCTCATTTAAAATTTTAAATTGACAGCTGGTATTTTTCTAATGATCTACTTCTTTTCTGTTTCTTTATTGTAAAACTACTTTAAAAATAAAAGGTTAATGAGAAAAAAAAAAAGAAATATTGGCCTGCAATTTTTCTTATGACATCCTTGCCTGGTTTTGGTATCAGGGTAATGTTGCCTTTGTAGAATGAGTTTGGGAGTGGACAATTCCATGCTCTCCAATTTTTTTTTTTTTTTGAAGAGTTTGAAAAGGATTGGTTTTGGGTGCCTGGTGGCTCAGTCAGTTAAGCATCTGCCTTTGGCTCAGGTTACAATCCCAGAGTCCTGGGGTCCTGGGATCAAGTATGGTGTTGGGCTTCCTGCTCGGTGGGGAGTCTGCTTCTCTCTCTCTCTCTGCCCCTCCTCCTTGCTCATGCTCTCTCTCTCTCTCTCAAAAAAATAAATAAAATCTTAAAAAAAATTTTTAAAACCCAAAAAACAAAACAAAACAAAAAGGGTTGGTTTTCAATCTTCTTCTTTTTTTAAATTTTATTTATTTATTTTTTTATTAACATATAATGTATTATTTACCCCAGGGTACATGTCTGTGAATCTTCAGGCTTACACATTTCACAGCACTTACTATAGCACAACCCAGCCACCCTATCCCTACCCCCCCTGCCTCCCAGCCACCCTTAGTTCATTTCGTGAGTCTAGGAGTCTCTTATGGTTTGTCTCCCTCCCCATCCCTTCCTGTTTCATTTCTCTCCCCCACACCCCCAACAAACCACCGCCTTGCCTCTCAAATTCTTCATATCAGAAGAGATCATGTGATAATTGTCTTTCTCTGACTGACTTATTTTGCTTAGCATAATAGCCTCCAGTTCCATCCACGTCGTTGCAAATGGCAAGATTTCGTTTCTCTTGATGGCTGCATAGTATTCCATTCTATACATATACCACATCTTCTTTATCCATTCATCTGTTGATGGACATCTAGGTTCTTTCCATATTTTGGCTATTGTGGACATTGCTGCTATAAACATTTGAGTGTATGTGCCCCTTCAGATCACATTTGTATCTTTAGGGTAAATACCCAGTAGTGCAATTGCTGGGTCATAGGGTAGCTCTATTTTCAAATTCTTGAGGAACCTCCATACTGTTTTCCAGAGTGGCTGTACCAGCTTGCATTCCCACCAACAGTGTAGGAGGGTTCCCTTTTCTCTGCATCCTCACCAACATCTGT
>JAQQSY010004036.1:0-12579 GCA_028646535.1 Procyon lotor
GTATAGACATTTTAACAATGTTTATTCTTCCGATCTAGGAACATGGAATGCTTTTCCACATTTTTGTGTCTTCAATTTCTTTCAGGAGCGTTCCGTAGTTCTTTGAGTACAGATCCTTCACCTCTTTGGTTAGGTTTATTCCCAGGTATCTTATGGTTCTTGGTGCTACAGTAAATGGAATCGATTCTCTAATTTCCCTTTCCATATTTTCATTGTTAGTGTATAGGAAAGCAACTGATTTTTGTGCATTGGTTTTGTATCCTCACACATTAATGAATTGCTGTATAAGTTCTAGAAGTTTTGGGGTGGAGTGTTTTGGGTTTTCCATATAAAGTATCATGTCGTCTGCGAAGAGAGAAAGTTTGACTTCTTCATTGCCAATTTGAATACCTTTTATTTCTTTTTGTTGTCTGATTGGTGTCGCTAGTACTTCTTCTAACACTATATTGAACAAGAGTGGTGAGAGTGGGCATCCTTGTCATGTTCCTGATCTCAAAGGAAAGGCTGTCAGCTTTTCCCCATTGAGAATGATATTTGCTGTGGGCTTTTCATAGATAGACTTGATGATGTTGAGGAATGTTCCTTCTATCCCTATACTTTGAAGAGTTTTAATCAGGAATGGATGCTGAATTTTGTCAAACCTTTTTCTGCATCAGTTGAAAGGACCATGTGGTTCTTCTCTCTTTTCTTATTGATTTGTTCTATCACACTGATTGATTTGTGAATGTTGAACCACCCTTGCATCCCAGGGATAAATCCCACTTGGTCATTATGAATAATCTTTTTAATGTGCTGTTGGATCCTATTAGCTAGTAGGATCTATGCAACTAATGAATCATTGACCATTACATCAAAAACTATACCTTGGGAGACTGTGGACTCTGAGCAACAAACTGAGGGTTTTGGAAGGGAGGGGGAGGGGGATTGGGTGAGCCTGGTGGTGGGTATTGAGGAGGGCACATATTGCACGGAGTACTGAGTGTGATGCATGAACAATTAATCTTGTAACACTGAAAAAATAAACATATTTGGGAAAAAACAAACAAAATAAAACAAAACTATACCTTGGCTAACTGAATTTAAATTAAAAAATGTGAAAAACAAAAAGAAAGAAAGATGAGCTACTACAACAAATACCACAAAAATACAAAGGATTGTAAGAGACTACAATGAGCAAGTAGAGGCCAACACCTTTTACAAATTAGAAGAAATGTACAAGTTCCTAACAACAACCTAGAATGAACAGTGAAGGAAAAAAAATTGAACAGACTGATCAGTAGTAAAAAGATTGATTCAATAATCAAATCCTCCCAACAAACAATGCCCAAGACCAAACTTTTTTTTTTAAGATTATTTATTTATTTGGCAGAAAGAGAAAGAGATCACAAATAGGCAGAGAGGCAGGCAGAGGGGGGGGGAAGCAGGCTCCCTGCTGATCAGAGAGCCCGATGCGGGGCTCGATCCCAGGACCCTGAGATCATGACCTGAGCCAAAGGCTGAGGCTATAACCCACTGAGCCACCAAGGCGCCCCCAGACTGTTTCATTGAGGAGTTCAACTAGAAGGCAGAAGAAGAATTAACACCAACCCTTCTCAGACTATTTTAAGAGAAGGAGAGAAGGGCATACATCCAAACTCATTTCATGAAGGCAGCATTACCCTGCTACCAAAACAAGACAAGGATGCTACAAGAAAAGGAAAGGCTAATATTCCTCATGAACAGAGATGCAAAAATCCTCAACAAATTATCAGCAACATTAATTCAAAAACAGATCAGGAGAATCACACAACACGATCCAGTGGGATTTATTCCAGGGATGCAAGGATGATTCCACATCTGCACATCAGGCAATGGGATACACCACCTTAACCAAGTAAAAGATAAAAATCCTAGGATTGTTACTATAGATGCAGAAAGAACACTTGACAAGATTCAATATGCGTTTCTGATAAGGACTCTAACCCATCTGGGTATTGAGGGAACATGCCTCAACCAAACAAAGGCCCTATATGAAAAGCCAATGGCTGACATTATACTCAAGGGTGAAATGCTGAAAACCTTTCCACCACCAGCAAGAATAAGATAAAGATGCCCACTCTTACCACTTTCATTCATCATTGTATTGAAAGCCCTAGCCAAACCATTTAGACAAAAAAACAAAACAAAACAAAACAAAAAAAGATAAGAAATCTAAATAGGAAAAGAAAATGGTCACTATTTACAGATGACATGATACAATAGGTAGAAATCCATAAAAAGTCCCCCCACACACAAAACATCTGTTGGAATAATCAAATTCAGTAAAGCTGCAGGATACAAAGTCAATGTACAGAGACCTGTTAAATTTCTTTTTTTAAAAGAATGTATTTATTTGAGACAGAGAGGGCACAAGCAGGGGGAGCAGCAGAGGGTCAGGGAAAAACAGACTCCCTGATGAGCAGGGAGCCCAATGCCATGCTCATTCCCAGAACCCCAAGATCATGACCTGACCTGAAGGCAGACACTTAACTGACTAAGCCACCCAAGTGCCCCAGCTTGTATTCCTATCTACCGATGACAAACTTTCACCAAGAGAAATTAAGAAAGCAATGCCATTGACAACTGCATCAAGCAGAAAAAAACCTCGGAATGAAAGTAACCAAGAATGAGAAAGACCTGGTATACTGAACACATGATGGAAAAGGAAGGAAAAACATGTGCGTGTTGGTAGGTGAATGCATAGGGCAAAGATTTGGAAGATGACAAATAAATGGAAGCAGACGCCATGCTCATTGACTGGAAGAGTTAATAATGGTTAACATGTCCACTGTACCCAAAGCAATCTACAGATGTGATGAAGTCCCTATCTGAATTCCAATGGGATTATTCAAATAAATAGAAGACAGTCCTAAAATTCATATGACATCACAAAAGATCCCAAATATCCAAAGCAATCTGGAGAAAGAAGAGAGAATCCAAGGTGGCAGAGGAGTAGGAGACTTTAATTTCATCTTGTCTCCCAAAAGGAGAATTACAGACCACTATTCCTGATGACTATGGATGCAAGAATTCTTCCCAACATACTAGCCAATAGGACCCAACAGTACATTAAAAAGATGATTCACCACAAACACATCAAACTTATTCCTGGGCTGCAAGGGTGGTTCGACAACCGCAAATCAATCCATGGAATACATTACCTTAATAGAGCAAAGAACAAGAACCATAGAATCCTCTCAATAGATGCAGTAAAAGCATTTGACAAATTAAAGCATCCTTGTTGATCAAAACTCTTCACCGTGGAGGGATAGAGGGTACATATCTCCACATCATAAAGGCCACCTATAGGAAATCCGCAGCAAATATCATTCCCAATGGGGAAAAACTGAGAGCTTTTCCCTTCAGGTCAGGAACACGACAGGGATGCCCATTCTCATCATGATGGTTCAACATAGTACTAGAATGTCTAGCCTCAGCAATCAGACAACAAAAAGCCAAAAAAGGTGTCTGAGTTGGCACAAAAGAAGTCAAACTCTCACTCTTTGCACACAACAGGATACTTTCTTTGGAAAACCCAAAAGACTCCACTCCAAAATGGCTAGAACTCATCCAGGAATTCCATAAAGCGGCAGGATATAAAATCAGTACACAGAAATCACTTGCATTTGTCTATAGCAAAAATGAGACAGAAGAAAGAGAAATTAAGGAGTCCGCCCATGTATGATTGCACCCCAAACCATAAGATACTTAGGAATCCATCTAACCAAAGAAGCAAAGGATCTGTACACAGAAAACTATACAACAGTCGTGAAAGAAATGGAAGAAGACACAAGGAAATGGAAAAACGTGCCATGCTCAACGATTAGAAGAACAAATATTGTGAAGATGTCTATGGGACCTAGAACAATCCAAAGATTCAATGCAATCCCTATCAAAATACCATCCCCATTTTTCACAGAACTGGAAAAAATAATCCCCAAATTTGTATGGAAGCAAAAAAGACCCTGAATAGCCAAAGGGATGCTGATGAAGAAAACCAAAGCTGGTGGCAACCCAGTTGCAAACTTCAAGCTCTATTACAAAGCTGTAATCATCAAGACAGTATGTTACTGGCACAAAAACAGACCCGTAGATCAATAGAACAGAATAGAGAAATCAGAAATGGACCCTCAACTCTAGGGTCCATTTCCTCATGGAGGAAAGAATGCAGGAAAGAATATCCAATGGGGGAAAAAAAGTATCTTCAATAAATGGTGCTAGGAACATGGGACAGCCACATGCATTAGAATGAAACTGGGCTATTTCCTTATACCATACACAAAAAATAGACTCCAAATGGATGAAAGACCTCAAAGTGAGACAAGAATTCATTCAAATCCTTGAGGAGAACAGAGGCAACAACTCTTTAACCTCAGCCACAGCAACCTCTTTTACCTCAGCCACAGCAACTTCTTGCTAGATGTCTCTCCAAAGGTGAGGGAACCAAAAGCAAAACTGAACTATTGGGATTTCATCAAGATAGAAAGCTTTTGCACAGCAAAGGAAACAGCAAGAAAACCAAAACACAACAAACAGAACAAGAGAAGTTATTTTCCAATGACATATCAGATAAAGGGCTAGTATCCAAAATCTAGAAAGAACTTGTCAAACTCAACACCCACAGAACAAATAATCCAATCAACACATAGGCCAAACACACGAATAGACATTTCTCCAAAGAAGACATCCAAATCGCCAACAAACACTTAAAAAAAGTGCTCAACATCCATCGACATTACCAAAATACAAATCAAATCCATAATGAGATACCACTTTACACCAGTCAGAATGGCTATAAGGAATAAGTCAGGAAATGACAGGTGTTGGTGAGGATGTGGAGAAAGCAGAACCCTTTCATTGTGTTGCTGGGAATGCAAGCTGGTGTTTCCACCCTGGAAAACGGTATGGAGGTTCCTCAAAAAGTTGAAAATAGAGTTACCCTACAACCCTGCAATTGCACTTTTGGGCATTTACCCCAAAGATACAAATGGAGTGATCTGAACGGGCACCTGCACCCCAATATCTATAGCAGCACTGCCCACAAGACCCATCGACAGATGAATGGATATATACAAATCGAAATCGGTTAGGGTAGAAAACTCGTGAGAATTGCGCCCTCAGTCCCTGCGTGAAAGGCGCCCGCGCGTGTCGCTGGGGCATGATTTCTTGTGCAGGGACGCCGCAGGCCTGGTGGACAGCCCCAACTGGTGAGAATTGTGTGCAAATATTCGGCAAAATGTCTCTCCCGGCGATGTTTCCCGGGCCAGTGGCTTTGGGTTGGCCCGAAATCCAGCCCACAGCGAAACTCAAGGGCATCTTTCACTGGGTCTACTCTGGACAATTCTTACGAATTTTCTACCCGAATCAATATGGATTTGAGTAGAAAACTCTTGAGAATTGCTTGCAATTATTGAGCATAGGCGCTTCCGCTGATGCACACACCTGATGCCCCTGGCCTGGTTGACTTGGCTGGTGGAAGATACTTTGCCTGATATTTGCACGTATGTCTCAGATCGATAGCGATTTTGGTAGAAAACTCCTGAGACATGCGTGGCAATATCTGGCAAAGTGGCCTCTGGCTGCAGTTCCGAATTAAATCCTGGTGGGTCTCATCAAAAGAATCCACTTGCGAAACTCCAAGGAAGCAGAATGGAATAAACAGTTCCCCTAGGAGGGACATTAAGGCATGTAAGCTACAGAGGACCAATGCCATACAGAGGACCAATGCCATACAGAGGACCAATGCCTTGCAGAGGTGGTGTGGCCATCTTGTATACGCTGCTTCAGGCTATGTTTGAGCTCCATTAACAGAACCAGTTGTATGATGAAATTGCAAGTGGGACTGAAAGGATCATTTGTACTTTACAAATAAAAACAGTTCAGTATAATAATTCAATGACAGTCACAGACGTTTCACATGAGCTCAGACCTTTGCAGGCCTGGCTCTGAGACACAGATAGTATTGCACCCACCTCAGGCTGAAGGCAAAGGCCTGAACATGCCTATCTGCACTCCTGGTGTGAGATAGGTGCTCTTTATCCAAGTTACTAAAAAACTCTGAAAATGACAAAAATCTGCAATTGATGTGAAATAATTTGTTCTATAACCAGGCTCTCCTTTTTACTGAATTCTGGAAAAGAGCCTCCTAGAGTGAACATGGACCCCATGTTTCCTGACTGGTGGAGTTGCAAGGGGTACAGAACACCGTGAAATTGGATCCCACGAGAAGAACCCGAGGACATAGATGTGAGCAAGGCAAATGAAGCCTTAAGCACCTTCCTCAGACCTTAATGAGCACAAAAGATGATGTCACTTTTAAATTCCTTCAACAAGAAGTCTTAGGCGAATATACATGGTCGTTTGACTCTGTGGAGCCAAGTGAAGGATAACAGTCATTACACTTTACCTTGGGTGGTTAGGAGCTCCTTCCCTGACAAAAAGCAAGGACTCTGGTGTCACAGAGATCTGAGTCTAAATGCTAGGCCAGCAGCTTCCTGATTGGGTGAACTCACAAAAGGGATTTAACATGTCATCCATAACATACTGATGATAATATCTATCATTGCAGGGTTGGTGGAAGGATTGAAAATGATCTCTGTAATGAACCTGCCACAAGGTACAAGATGGAGATTTCACCTGTCTGTGTAAGTGCATGAGTTCTGGACAATTCCTTGATCGTTATATCTTCTAGAGTAGCTAGCATATAGTAGGTGTTCTCCAAAGAGTCATCAGATGAATGGGCAAAGTACTCAGGTATAGAATGAATGATCTTGGAGGACAAAGGTTAAAGGTGCATTGCTGTCCTACCAAGAGGGTTTCTTGGCACAGACCTCGTTGATGGCTTTTGACTGGAATGTCAAAAAAAGCTCCAAAGCTCTCTGCCTGCCCCAGGCATCTGTGGGTGGTCCCCTAGTTCCATGCCTATTGCCTGAGTCCTAACTCTGTCCAGTGGAGACCAGATGTCCACCCATACCATCTCTGATGTACCCTCACCTCCCTTTGCCTCTTGCCTTTGATTTCTCAACTTGTCCACCTGCTCCGCTACATGAATCATGTAGCCAGGATTCTTGCCACTTGTGTGAAATAAGAAGTTTGATGGAACAAAAGGGAAGAGACACACTTGCAGGTGTGGCAGGAGAGGTCATTGAAAGTCGAGCCCCACTGTGAAAAACGATCAAATAGTTTTACCGAGAGGCAGATTTAATAAATTATAGCAGTGAGTGAGTAGGGCGATGTCAGACAAATGAAATATTTAGCACGATGTAATAATCCCTCCAGTAATGTTAGAATGTTTGCATTTGTTAATCTAAAGCACTCCCCGATGAGCCAGCTGAATGGTGAACATGCTAGAAGGCTTCTCTCTAAATCATGGGATCCCCTAGAGTCAGAGAGGGGATGTCAGCTTTCCTGGTCCTCTCAGGGTGGCGGGATTTATCCTTCAAAGCAGCATCCTTTCTTCTAATTAGCAAATAATGAGCTTAAGGACACCTAGAAAATTCCTATCTTGATCTCTCCCTCCTGAACAGAATTTGCATATGCCTCTTATGCTCCCTTCTCAAGGTTGGGATTCTGGTAGAAGTGCCTCTGCTTATCTCCCACCCTGGACCTTGGTATCTGCTCTGAGCAGAGGGACATACACTAGGCATTCCCCAACCTGATGGTCCGTTTGCTTGTTCATGAAACTGGGATCTGCAGAGGCTTTGTCAACTTTCAGATTTCTATTTAATGGCATAAAAGAAAAAAAAAAGAGAAAGAAAAAGAAAAAAGAAGCCTCTGTTTAGAATTCCCAGGCTCACATAAAATAGAGCTGTTATTTCAAGACCAAACTGCCTAGATAATCAACTCACGGCGCTGTTATTAATTTATGTATTAAGTAGTTGGTATCCATTTCTGGATTATTTTCATTTGTTAATTAAACATTTCCTCTAAGGGAGACAAAGACAATTGAATTGTCACTATGTCCCAGTGGCCCCTTTTGCTGGCTGATAAGTCTTTCCAGAGTATAATTGTGAAATCACTGAGGGCCGGATTACTGCATGTGACCAGGACAGGTGCTGTTCCTGCCACCTACCAGTCAGTCGCTCTGGGATTCCTCTGCCCCGCCCTTCCCACCTCTGCTCTGAATTCCATTGATGGCTCCCACTTGCAAAGGAAAGCTGGAAACCAAGTGAGAGGCCAGAGAAGTGGCTCTAGGCACAAAAAATACATTGATGAATTCTTTCAAGCCTGGGGTGAATATTTGGGTTATTGGTCAATGCACTTAGGATTTGAAAATTATCTAATTAGCCAGATCCTGATAGCATACACCTCCCTGTGGGGTAGTTCCCACATTTCGTCTATAGTATTTCTGGCTGATCAAGGTATAGGATGCCAATTATACAGTTTGGAGCAGTTGCCAAATATCCATCAGAGGCTGGACAATAATCAGCTCTGTTATTTGCAAGCAAAGCAGATTTGGTCCCAGCCTCCAGAAGTCAAAGGCTACCGATTTTACTGGCTGTATCCCTCAAATGTATCTATTTAGACAAGGAGCTGGCAAAATCTATATTCCCTTACTTTGCAGAAGTGGCTAATACAGCTGTTTTAAGATGTTCTTCTAGAATGGCAGATAATGACGAACTATGAGCTGCCTCCTGGCTTCTGGGACCCTTGAGGAATGCTGGAATTGAGATGGTTGTGAAATGAGCCCGAATGTATGCCTTTGTTCCCTTGGACAGTTGCTTATTTGTTTGCATATCTGTTGGTTTATTTCAAGATCGCCAGGACAAAATAAAGGAAGTTCTTTGGTTACATGTCTCTTAGGACAATTCTGATACATTATTCACAGAATTCTGGAACATTTTTATTTCTGATGCACAATTTATCCCTGATTCAAGCCAGTGAAGTGTCATACTTTCCTCTTTCTTATGCTACAATTTCTCCTAATCTCTCACTTTGGCTTCTCACCATTGACTCCTTCTGGGAGCAGGACCCCCCTGGCCTGTTTCTGAACTCCCAGTCCCCAGTGACCTTATTCTCCATCTTTTTAGTGGTTTCCCCTTTATATCTCCTCCAATATTTGATCTCTTCTCAACCACATCTCACCAATAGAAAACAATTAAGGAACAGTCTAACAGGAAAAAGGAGAAGTTTGATGTATTTCTAAATAGTGACAGACTGCCAGTAACTAGCAGAGAAAAAGGTCAGTAAATATTCTTCATCTCTGGACCGAGAAGGATGGAGTCTTGACTTTTTGAGAGGACCGTGTCTCCCAAAGGTACAGGACCCACCAGACTCTTCTCCCTGGCAGCTGGTCAGTGGAAGTGAAGCTGAAGGGCAGAGAAAGGATGGGGCATCCTTGGTTTGCTCCAAGGGCCAATCAGAAAAAACTGTTACCAGATCCAAAATCCTGGGACGTCCCCCCAAAGGTCTTTATTAAAGGAGTCATCCCTGAAGGCCAGCAGAGGCCTGCTCCCCAAGCTCTTTGGGATGGACCTCTCCTGAAGGCACAGTTATATCCCCTTATTTCCCAAGCCTCCTGGGTCACCAAAGACGTTGAGGCAAGTAAAGGATCAAGGGGTTGTTACTGGAGGTCTTGTTGGCAGGTTTTCTTCTGCCAGAAGATTTCTGAGGTAGAAGAGAATACAGTCATAATTCCTACCCCTTTGGAATTGGCTGTACTTATTGGCCTAGTTCTTATGCTAAAAGCCAGGCTGAGAGGATAAGCAGCAAACCTGACATGTCTACTCTGTACAAAGCTCTCCGGTGCTGTACCTATATTTCTTCACCGTGCTGTCACAATTTGGCTACAAGTAAAGGCCAAAGCTAAGAGTTTTAACCCAGGACTTCTTGCTCCCAAAGTCCCCATCTTTCCTTCCAGTAATAAGTGGAGCCCAACACGTCCAGAATCCAGGTCCCAAGGCCACAGTGCACAGTGAGAGAGATGTTGGTCCCCACGTGGGGTTTGAAGCCTGTTCCTCAGAAGGGTTTGTGGCTGACTTGGGAGGGGCCATCTCCCGGCCACAGACAGACCTCAAACTGCTGGGGTGAAGGTCCTCTCCACCCACCCCCACTCCCTCATGCTCTTCCACAGGGGCAGGCCTCCGGGCCACAGGGAGCCTTGACTCCGGCCAGGGAAGGAGGCAGGCTCAGAAGCTAAGGCCCACTGGACAGGCCACATTTTTTGCCTTTAAGGATCCAGAAAGTTCAATAAGAGCTGATGATAAAATTGGGATTTCTCAGTAGCAATTCATTGTCATGACTAATCTTTTCAACAGTCAAAAGATTTTTTTTTTTTTTTTTAAGAGAGAGAGAGCAGGTGAGTTGGGAGTTGGGGGAGAAGAAGGAGAGAGAGAATCTTGGTTTTTTTTTTTTAAAGATCCATGTATTTATTTTGGAGAGAGAGAGAGCACAGGGGGAGGGGCAGAGGAAGAGGTAAAGAGAGATTCTCAAGCAGGCTCTCCGATGAGTGTGGAGCCCAGTGAGGGGCTCAATCTCAGGACCCCGAGATCATGATCCGAGCCAAAATCAAGAGTCAGATGCTTAACAGACTGAGCCACCCAAGCACCTCTCAGCAGTCAAAAGATTTTGTTTTATTGTCATTGTTGAAATAGTGTGTTTAATTGAAATTACAAATCGTGTGAATGCTTTTTGCTACTTCATTTAATCTCCCTTCTCACCTAAAACCCAGAAATTTCAAATAGCCTCAATTACATGAGGGGATAAAAGGAATCTCCAAGCTTTTTCAGGCAGGTGCTAACCCTAGAGTCCTAGAGGACTGAGTGTACCAGGCCCCAAGGCCCCCAAGGCCGGCCTTTCCACGGGGTCACGGTGTGAGTGTCTGGACAGCATTTGATGTGGTGGTTGCTGCTGATGATGACAGTGGGGGTAAGGAGGGGGTGTCTTCTCGTTAACCAGGCATCACCCTGGACTCCCACAAGGGATCAGGACCAAGGGAGGCACAGCATCAAGTTCCCTCTGGATCTGCTCTCCAAAGAGGCGCCCTGACCACAGAAAGGCTGAGATGAAATATTCTCATGGGGCAGTGAGCACTTGATCCCAACATTATCATTCATTCCCTTTTATCTGTTTGTTGATTAGACACTTAAAACTTTCAATGTCCCGTTCTTTCCGAGTTAGTCGGTGGTGCAGTAATTTTTATACTGGGGGGAGCGAAAGACCAAGATTTCTAACTGTAAAAGGTCATCTGTCCAGCAGGCCTGATATCATTCCCCTAAGCTTATCTTAAAATAATTATCACTTTGTAAGAAAATAAAAATAATCACAACCCCCTGTTGCCAGAGTTTGGAAAGACTTTCCACAGACCATAGCACTAATGTGACTCAGTGGAGAAGGCAGAAGCTGGCCCATCGCAGGGGGCCGTCCAGGAATGAGTCATCCTGCTGCTGGGGGGAGTAGGCATCCCATTCATCCCTTCCCCAACGTCCCCCCTGGTTCAGACACCCTGTCTCTGCCACAAATAGGAAGTGTAATGCCCTGACTCCCTGATGGTCCTCGCTGACACAATCAAAATCTGTCTTCCTCCTCCCCAAGGAAGTGCTTGCATTATTGGATCCCGTTGGACAATTCTGGAGCATCTAAGGGGCACACTACGTTCTGGAGGGAGAGAGAACACAGATAAAGCACAGTTTCAGCATAATTAGCACTAACAGAGTCCAGAAGAGCCCTGGTGGCTACATATCCTGAGGACCGTTTCTTTTTAAGTCCTCATAATTTACAAGAAGTTAGAAACGTCAGGCAGGGATGCTAGGAAGCGTATAGCAGATGTGAGCTCCATGGACACTGGGAACCGAGAAGAATGTGCATGTCCTTTGCTCTTTCAAGACAAAGAGGGGACAGGGCATGTGGTGTGCTTGTTCTCCTCCTGTGCTGGTAGGAGCTCTGTGTTCTTAGACATGGAAACAGGAAAAGGAGAGGGAGGTGTCTGACAAAAATCTTATAGACCACAGGGCGCCTGGATGGCTCAGTTGGTTAAGCAGCTGCCTTCGGCTCAGGTCATGATCCCAGGGTCCTGAGATCGAGTCCCGCATCGGTGCTCCTTGCTCAGCAGGGAGCCTGCTTCACCCTCTCTGCCTGACTCTCTGCCTACTTGTGATCTCTCTCTCTCTAATAAATAAATAAAATATTAAAAAAAAAAAATCTTACAGACCAAAGGAAGTGAACCTCATGCTAAAATTTCGTTGGAAGCAGTATTTTTCTAAACCACTAAAATATTTTCAGGAACAATTATTGAACACTACATCTGAAACTAATGATATACTATATGTTGGCTAATTGGATTTAAATAATAAAAAAATAAGATTTGTAGGAAAAGAAGGAAAGAGAGAGAGAGAGAAAAAGAAGAAAGAGAGAGAGAGAGGGAGAGAAAGAAAGAAAGAAAGAAAGAAAGAAAGAAAGAAAGAAAGAAAGAAAGAAAGAAAGAAAGAAAGAAAGAAAGAAAAAGGAAGGAAGGGAGGGAGGGAGGGAGGGAGGGAGGAAGGAAGGAATCATCCTTCCTAGGACCATGTTGTCTTTTAAAAACAAAAACATGACGTCAAAGGGAGAGGAACAGCCATGGAGCCA
>JAQQSY010004037.1:0-12579 GCA_028646535.1 Procyon lotor
CCTCCCCACCCTGTCATTTCCCTGTCTGCCCAGGGAGCTTGTTTGGGACTCACAGGGGACTGGTCTCGCTCAGGCAGAGAACATGGTCCTCAGCCCCCTCCCTGAGAACAGGGCCTCAGGCCACCCACCTCCGCCATGTCCCTGCGAGGCCTGTGCCGTAAGGCGTTGGTGACAGAGTGCTGGCCTGAAGGCAGGGCACTCAGGCCTTCTCCTGGCCCTTCTGAGGCTCCCCGGTGAACCCACCAGGCCCTCTCTGGGCCTTTCTAAACTAATAGCACAGAGTTCAGTTGAAGGGAACTTAGACACCCGTAAGAATCTCAGATGACAAGGTGCCGGGCATTGTCCGGCAGAGGGGGAAACAGAGGCCGAGTCACAACGTGCTGGTTCCGAGGCTTTATGGTGTGGGGATGAGAAGCCAGGCCTGGAGTGGCACCTGTCTCCTAGGGCCATCTCCGACTGCCACCAGCCATCAGGCCTGGCTGTGTTTGACTCTTACACCTCAGTGTCCCCAGCTATAAAAAAGAGACAAAGCTCTCGCTCCCTCCTGGGTACCATGAGGTTAAAGTGAGGCCAGCGGAGATAAAGGGACTCATGTAGAGCTGCTCCCGGGGAAGGGGGCTTGCGCTCCGTAGGACGAGAGCCCAGCCTCAGCCCTGTCCAAGCCCCTCACTTTACAAACCCCGTGCAACTTTGGACAGAACTCAAAGGCGCAGATGTCTTCCTTGGTGGCCGGGAGGAATTCGGGAGGGGCAATGTGACAGGAGGCAGTCTTCGGGGGTGTCGATGCCATGGTAGCCAGCTTTCCAATGTCCTTGAACCCCAGTTTCCCGATCTGTAAATGAGAATCCTAAAACCTCAGAGATGCACGTAGTAGCAACTCACCAAGTTAGAAACTATTATTATTATTGTTGTTGTTAAAGATTTATTTACTTATTAGAGAGAGCACACGGCGGGTGGGAGGAGTAGGAGAGAGAAACCCACGCGAACTCCAGTGCTGAGCACAGAGCTGGATGCAGGGCTCAATCTCCCCACTCCGAAATCATGATCCGAGCTGAAACCAAGAGGCAGATTCCTAACTCGTTGTACCACTCAGGTGCCCCAGGAACTATTATTATTAATTATTACTCTCAGTTCCCTTTAGTGAATGAGGAAGATGCGGGCAGGCATACATGTCCCCACTGTACAGACGAGGAACATAGGCGATACTGGGACCCAGCGACGAATGGCTCCTCTCCGCCCGTTCTCCAGGCTGGGAGGAGCGGGCTCCAGAGACCCGAAGGTGGGTCAGGGGAGGCCCGAGAGCCGGGAACAGGACCAGCCTTCAGTTCTGAAAATCAGACCGGGTCATGGGGGGACAGGGTGCTGGAGGAGACAAAAACAAGCCCAGACCATTTCCTGATTGGGCGCTGAAAGCCAACACCAACCCTTTTTGCTCCATAAATAAATTTCGCGTTTAAGTAAATGGGGAATGACATGACATTTTTTTCCCTTCTGCAAAAGAAAAGAGCGTTTATCCTGTCTCCAGAGGCTCATTCCTTATTTCCAGCTCCTCTCTGACATCACCCAGGGGCAGCACGGGAGGAATTTTCTCATCCCCTGGGGGAGTCAGGACAGGCAGCTTTGGGCCACGCCTGGTCCCCAAGCGACACACAGGCTCTGTTCCCACAATTCTCCTCCAGGTGGTTGTTGGGAACTCAGAGGGGATTTTCCCTCAGAGGCAACATTGTCCGTGGTTCTTTGGTTCCCAGCCTAGACCAGCAGCCCCTTTGGGGTCAGATTACCTGGTGTAACCCAGACTCTGCTACCTCCTAACTGTGCAAGCCTGGGGGCACGACTCACCTTCTCAGAGACCCCATCTGTCAAAGTTGGGAGCTGATTCTCCGGAGGGCCTCCGCCACTTCTGGAGGTCTTGTGACAGGGCATGTTCTGAACTATCTTTTCAAGGAAACTATTTTAGTAAATAGCATTGGAAGATAAACATCATATCTCCCGCTAGGGCAGAGGGTAGATTTGTTTGCTGCAGGATAATAAAAACCACGTCTCCCTCTGGGGCAAAGATTGGGCAGTTTTGTTGAAGCCCCCTTCTAAAATTGGGAGTTGCCTAATCTCAGGGTTCCTCCACTGTGACCCAACTCCAGCTTCCACCTGGGCTCACCTCCCAGTTGGCCCACGAGACAAGGGGGCAAAGGGAACCAACGGGAACACAGAGCTCCTGTCTCTTGTTTTGTCTGCGGTTAGAAGTCCTTTGTCTCGGTCCCGGAGGTCTCGTGTCTTCTGCCAGCATTCATAGAACTGGCAGGCCGACTGCTAGCTTGTGAGCAGATATAATCTCAGACCCACCATGGTTCTTGGCGGTCTGTTGCGTGGCTCTGACGCCCACCCTGTCTCTGGGAGGGTGGGTGTGGGCTGTGCCCAGCCCTCAGCGGGGAGTTAATAAACGGTAGTTGAAACGATGGTGGGAAGTTGGTTACTCCCCAGCTACTCAGAATTCCCACCCAGGATGCCAGCAGTGCAACATGCCCTTGGCCCTGGGAGTCGGAATTCCATCCTATCTGGGGGAGGCTGGCAGCGGGGACGGACTTGCAGGACCAGGGGCCGGGGTTCCAGTGGGGTGGAGTATAAGTCCTTGACCACCCCTTCGGTTGCCTCCCTCTTCAAAGGCAGCTTTGTGATTAATTTGGAATCTATCTTTCTAGACCTTCCCCTGTACATAAATATGTTTAGAGAATGTATACTTTACGTAAGTGATTTACACTGTATGTATTGTTTGGCGATGTACGTTTTTCACTTAAAAATACATCTGGGACACCTTTCTGCATCAACCCACTTAGCTTTTGAGAACAGCTGGACAGCATTCATAATAGGACTGACCACCATCTATTTCCCAGGAAGCCACAGCTTGCTAAGGTCAGGCTGGCAGAAGGATGTGATATTGAACACAACCAGAATAGAATTAATTAGCAGTTAATTAGCTAACCATGTCTTGATGCTAGCCTGCCAGGCTCTATCCTAATCTCTTTATCTCATTTCTCCTAGCCTCCCAATAACACTTTGAGCCAGCTGTTACTACAATTGCTTTTTTACAGATGAGGAAACAGGCCCAGAGAGGGTAAGGAACTTGGTCCGGTCCCCATAGCCAGTAAAGGATGCACCTGGGACTCAAGCTCAGGCCAACCTGACTGCAGCATTCTGGTTCTTCACCGTTACAGAGTCATGGAGCCCTTTGAGAGTCTAATGAAAGCCCTGAGCCATCTAATCAGAAAAGTGCCTGCGGTATAAACAGTCCACCGCCCACCATGCACAGGGCCCACTTCCTGGGTGTGTGTCCTATGCAGTCACATGGGGGCTGGGTTCAGAAGGGACCTGTGCTCGGTTGAATGTTTTGCTGTTGCCCTCATGAATTTTTAAAAAATTACTTATTTATTTATTTGACAGAGAGAGAGAGCATAAGCAGAGGGAGAGGGAGAAGCAGGCCCCTTGATGCACAGAGAGCCTGAAGCGGGGATTGATCCCAGGACCCTGGGATCATTACCTGAACCTAAGGCAGCTCCTTAACTGACTGAGCCACCCAGGTGCCCCGCCCTCATAAAATTCTTAAAATGTTGTGAACAGACTCCTCCATTTTCCTTTTGCACTGGGTCCCACAAATTTTGTCTTGATTGTGCCCGCATGTTACACACTCACTACAATTTTGCAAATGACTAGATGTGCAGGAATCCCATGAGGCTATTCAGAGATTCTCTGCTTCTTGGTAGGCTGTATATGCATCTGTGTGTGTATTTGCTGGTGTGTGTGTGTGTGCGCACATGTGTGTGCATAGAGCGTGTGAGGGGCAAGTTGTCAGGTGTAACTGGGTGGCCGGCAGGGAGCAGGGCCAGCGAGTAGAGGAAGAGGGGCGGGGATGGCGGCAGTTTCCACACAGCCTGTGATGGCACCTCCTTCACCTCTGAGAGAGGAAGCCTGGTGCTGGAATACACAGCCCTGGGGCTAACTGTGACCTTAAAAACCTGCCGCCTCCGGACCCACACAAGGAGCCTTTGTTGGATGAGGCAGCCTCACGGTAAACACGGGAAGGCAACCCATGGCCAGTGCTCAGGCTCACTGTCTCCAGCAGGATTTTCTTTGCGTGTTTGTTTGTCTGTTTTAAGGAAAAGTATTTATTATTTACACTGCTGAAATGGTCCCAGAAGAATGATATACACCATGTGTATTTGAAAGGCAAAGCAGAATATTCCAAGTCAGGCATGGCATTGCCCTCAGAACGCTGCTCCCCGTGGCCAGCTGGAAGGCTCCCCAGCCCGCTCCGGCGAGTGGACACACCTCAGTGAGGGGTGGGCATGAAGGTGGCCACACAAGTCCCTGAGGACAGAGAGCCTCAGAAATCTGAGGGGTCTGATGGGAGTGGGAGGGAGAGGCCTTTATACAGTCCTCACTCTGATCTGTCACCTTAGGCAAGTGGCTTAACTTCCCTGGGACTCAGCTTTTCCGTCTATGAAATGGGGGTAATAATATGACCAAACCCCTGATGTGGCTGTGAGCATTGAATTTAGTCGAATGTCCTTCCAACTGAGCGCAATAAACGATATTACTATTATCTAAAGCTAGATCAGGGGATAAGGTTAAAAGCATAACAGTTTTTTAGTTTTGGGGTTATTTTTGCTGCTTCTCAGTTAAAGCCTGGCAGCTTTAGGTGGCGGCTATCACTGTAGAAGGAGAGGAGCAAAGTGGGGGATGTTTTTCTTACTGGGATGGAAAGTGCCCTGAGGGGAGACGCAGGACTGGTGCAGGGGTCATTCCTTAAGACAAGGTCTCAAGAGCCCAGGAAGAAAGTGACCCACCGACAGGGACTCTGTGGCTGGGGCTCTCTGCAGGGGGTGGCTTTGGACAAGGAGGATGTTTTTTCTTGTCAATCAAAACAGCAAAGGACTGTTTCTATGTCTTTGAAGGTGACAGCTTCCTGGATTCTCGGCCTCCCCCCCTCAGCACCCCCCCCCCAACCTCCAGCCTCTCTCTGGGTCAGGTCACACGGAGGCTGTTCAGGTAAGCAGCCTTTTGCCTCACCGCAGGGCACCGTGTGTAGGGGCCTGACAAGGCTGGCAGTGGGGCCTGGAGAGAGGGTCCCTCACTGGGGCCGCCCACGGGCTCGGAGACTCCCCCTGCCATCGAGCTCTGGCCTGGGCCCTGCGGGATTTCTCTCTGTGCAGCCCTGCCTAAGTACCAGCCAGGCTCTTCCTGGCTTTCCACGTGCCCAGCTCTCTTCCAAGTCCTTAACCTGCACTGTTTCATTAACTGTCCCAGCACCCACGCAGCCCCAAGACTCATGACAGATGAGGACACTGGGGGTAAGACAGGGACAGTCACCAGCCCAGGCAGCCCAGCTAGTGAACTAGGGGTGCACTTGGAGTGCGGCTCAGCGGAGGTCAAAACTATGTTCTTAACTGGGGTTGCCCCAGGTGGCCCGCACACCTGGGTCACAGAGGGAGCTCTCTGCACTCTTGCTGGTTTTTCAGGGGAAAAAAATCCCCAGTTAGCTGAAGTGCCTGGCACTTGGTAAGCAGGAATAACCGAATAACCTAACCGTCAGCTCTTATCCTGAGCTTCTGAATGCGCTTCCCAACCCCGTCCAAGGACAGGGCCTTAATCCTCCCTGAGAAGGGCCACCAGGCTGGGCTGAGAGGGGCTGGATAATTTGCTCAAAGCCACTCACTCTCTTGGTTCCTGCAACACCTCAAACCCTCACCCCTGCCCTCCCCGCTGGAGAGCCCTGGGAGAGGGTAGGGTGGGTGGCGGGTGCGCAGGCGCGTTGGGGCAGGCGGGACAAGGAGAACAGGCCTGAACAGGGTTGTACTCGCATGATTCTCATATTTTGTAGAGAGCAACTGAGATTAACTCCTGAACGTCTGCCCTTCCCTCCCTCCTGAGACCAGCTCCTCTTTCTCCACACTCTGGTGCTTTGGAGGAGGCGGGGACAGGCTTTGTTCAAATCCTGCCCTTCTACTTAGTAGCCACAAGACCTTGATCCAGTTACTTAACAGCTCCAAGCCTCGGTTGCTTCATCTGTGAAATGGGAATAATAAATATCTACCTTGCAGAGCTGATGTGAGATTGTTTTATGTCCAGGCCCAAATAAGACTGGTACATAGTAGGTATTGAATAAATGATGTCTAGTATCATTATTCGGGCCTCATCCCTATCCTTGACTCAGTTTTTCCTCTTTTATAAATTCTAACCCTAAATAATAAACTAAAAAACACCCAGGGATGCCTGAGTGGCTCAGTTGGTTAAGTGTCTGCCTTCAGCTCAGGTCATGATTCCAGGGTCCTGGGATCAAGTCCTGCATCAGGCTCCCTGCTTAGTGGAGAGCCTGCTTCTCCCTCTTACTCTGCTGCTCCCCCTGCTTGTGCTCTCTCTCTGACAAATAAATAAAATCTTTAAAAATAGATAGATAGATAGATAGATAGATAGATAGATAAATTGCCTTAAAAAAAATCCAGACATGTGTCACCATCTCCCATCACCTTGAAGCATTAACTTCCTGCCACACCTCACCTGCTTGAGGGCTTTGGAGAAAATGCAGAGACCATGAAATGGGCATTCATATACTCAACTGGCAGGAATATAATTTCAGAAAGTGACTTGGCAGGGCACATTGAGGGATATTAAAATGTTGATTATGCTTTGACCCTAAACTTCCAAGACTAGAAATCTATCCCAGGAAAATAATAAAAATAACAAAATATATGAGCACGCACACACACACACACACACACACACACACACACCCACACACCCACACATGCAGATTTAGATGGAATTTTCTGCAGAAAGAGGGTCACGTTACCCTATTTAGAATAGCAAAATCTTGAATGTTAATCTGACTGTCCCAGCTTCATGAATAGTTAAGTAGATGTGACACCTCTGATTCGGTTAGCACTAGATTCAACCTTGAGTGACAGAAAACAGAAATTATCTGCTATCAGCAAGACAGAAGTTTTAGACTTAAACTTCATATAAATGAAGTCCAGAGAGGGGCACCTGGGTGGCTGGTTAATCGCCAGACTCTTGATTTTGGCTCAGGTCATGATCTCAGGGTTGTGAGATCCAGCCCTACGTCAGGCCCCGCATGGGGCTCTGCACTGGGTGTGGAGCCTGCTTAAAATCCTCTTTCTCTCCCTCTTCCTCTGCCCCTTCCCTCTACCCCTCTCTAAAAAAATTTTTTTAAAAAGTCCAGAGACAATTTGTCTAGGCTAGTGCAACACCTCTAATTACCAGGGATTTAGGCTACTGCTATCCAATTCTGCTATCTTCAGTGAGTAGCTTTCACCTCATGCTCCAATATGGCTGCTTGACTCCAGCCATCATGTCTGCATTTTAGCTTTCACAAAGGAAGAAGCAAAAATGGTGCTCTGTGAATTTACACCTGACATTTCCACTTACTTTCCATTGGCTACGAGCTTAATCACATAGCTATTCCTAGCTGTAAGAGATTCCAGGAAAGATAAGAGAAATCTTTATCTTTGGGAGGCTGTGTGTCCCTCAAAAAATTTAGGCATTTGGGGCACCTGGGTGGCTCAGTCGTTAAGCGTCTGCCTTCGGCCCAGGTCAGATCCCAGGGGCCTGGGATCGAGCCCCGCATCGGGCTCCCTGCTCCTCGGGAAGCCTGCTTCTCCTGCTACCATTCCCTCTGCTTGTGTTCCCTCTCTCGCTGTGTTTCTCTCTGTCAAATAAATAGAATCTTAAAAAAAAAAAAAAAAAAAATTTAGGCATTATACTACAAGGAAAGCAGGGGAGAAAGGTTGCCATAACACTTATGTAATGGTTTTTAAAATATATCTCAGCTTTTTAGTATGGAAAATTACTAATGTATATAGAAGTAGAGTAAATGATATACAGAACTACCTTCTACCTATTACCCAGCGTCAAGAATTATCAACTCATGGCCAGTCTCATTCAATTTGTCCTTCTTCCATTCCCCCAATTATTTAGAATAAAATCCCAGATTTTACATCATTTCATCTGCAAGTATTGTATCACGTATCTCAAAAAGATCAGAACCCTTTTTTAAAAAAAATCATAATGCCAGGCACCTGGGTGGCTCAGGTGGTTAAGCAGCTGCCTTGGGCTCGGGTCACCATCCCAGGGTCCTGGAATCAAGCCCCATATCAGGTTCCCTACTCAGCAAGGAGCCTGCTTCTCCCTCTCTCTCTGCCTGCTGCTCCCCTTGCTTGTGCTTGCTCACTCTCTGTCAACTAAATTAATAATCTTTTTTAAAAATTTTTAATTTTTTATTTTGTTAACATATAGTGTACTAAATAATCTTAAAAAAATCATAATGCCAATATCCCACCTAGAATTTTTTTTTTTTTTAAAGATTTTTTTATTTATTTGACAGAGAGAAACACAGTGAGAGAGGAAACATAAGCAGAGGGAGTGGTAGCGGGAGAAGCAGGCTTCCTGCCGAGCAAGGAGCCCGATGTGGGGCTCGATCCCAGGACTCTGGGATCATGACCTGAGCCGAAGGCAGACGCTTAACGACTGAGCCACCCAGGTGCCCCTCCCACCTAGAATTTTAACGAAATCCTGAATATCCTTTTAGCTATGTCCTTAATATCATCACATATCAAAGCGGTGTTCAAATTTCTGCATTCTCTCGTAATTGTTGACTGTTAGTTCAAATCAAGATCTAACTGAGGTCCAGACAGTTCGTTTTGATGAGGTCCAATTTATCAGCTGTTCCTTTGATGGCTCATGATTTGGGTGTCAAGATTAAGAACTCCTTGCCTACTTAAGAGATCTGGAAGTTTTTCTAAGAGTTTTACATTGAAGTCTATGATCCATTTTGAGTTAATTTTTTGTATAAGGTACAAGGTGTTTAGGTAGAGGTTCGTATTTTTGCCTAAATGGTTGTCCAATTGTTCCAGCGGTGCTTGTTGAAGTTTCTTTCCTCTATCAAATTGTTTCCGTGACTTTGTGAAAAATATCAGTTGGGCGTATCTGTGTAGGTCCGTTTCTGAGTCCCGTATTCTGTTCCACTGATCTATGAATCTCTCCCTCCACCGATATCATTATAGTCTTTGTTGCTGAAACTATACAGGAAGACTTAATATTGGACAGAGCAATTCTTCCCACTTGATTTTTCTTTGTCAAGATTGTTTAGTTATTCTAGGACCTGTATCTTTGCATATAAACTTTAGAAGAAATTTATCAATGTCTATAAAGATCTTATTTGGGATTTTGATAGGAAATGTAAACCTATAGATCAGTTGGGGGAAAATTGACATTTTTACTTTGTGAGTCTTCCAATTCATGAACATGGTATGTTTCTTCTTTTACTTAGATCTTTTCTTTCTTTCATCAGGATTTTGTAATTTTCAATAAAGATCCTGCATGTGTTTTGTTAGGTGAATACCTAAATAGTTTATTTTCTCAAAGCTACTGTAAATTGTTTTGGGTTTTAAAATATCAGCTTCCATATGTTTATTGTTAGTATATAGAAATGTTATCGCTGGGGCACTTGGGTGGCTCAATCATTAAACGTCTGCCTTCGGCTTGAGTCGTGATCCCTGGGTCCTGCGATCAAGCCTCACATCAGGCTCCCTGCTCAATGGGAAGCCTGCTTCTTTCTCTCACTCCCCCTACTTGTGTTCCCTCTCTTGCTGTGTCTCTCTCTGTCAAATAAATAAATAAAATCTTTAAAAAAAAAAAGAAATTTTATTACTTTTTGTAGGTTAATCTTCTATCCCACACACTTGCTGAACTCACAGATGGTGGAATATTATGCAGCTATTAAGTTGATGTTTATGTTACCTATCTCTCTGCTCCATTCAGGGTGAATTTCTCTGAGCTGAACAGCTGTGTCCCATAGGAGTGGATCCACTGAGTTCAATTACATATTTTTTACTTTAAAGATATTTTAAGAATTGGGATGCTTGGGTGGCTCACTTGGCTAAGCAGCTCCTTTCAGCTCAGGTCATGATCCCGGGGTCCTGGGATCGAGTCCCACATCTGGCTCCTTGCTCGGCAGGGAGCCTACTTCTCCCTCTGCCTCTGCCTGCCACTCTGCCTGCTTGTGCTCTCTCTCTCTCTCTCTCTCTCTGACAAATAAGTAAAAAATTAAAAAAAAAATGTTAAAGATATTTTAAGAATTTATTGAGATATTACTGACATATAACATTGTATAAGTTTAAGGGATCCAATGTGACGATTTAATACATTATGTATTGCATATGATTACCACTGCAGTGTTTTTATTTATTTTTTTCTTTTAATTTTTTTAAGTAGGCTCCATGCCCAGTGTGGAACCCAATGCAGGGCTTGAACTCACAACACTGAGATAAAGGCTTGAGCTGAGAACAAGAGCCTAATGCTTAACCAGCTGAGCCACACCCCTACTATTGTTGTGTTAGCTAACATTTCTATCATGTCACGTAATTATCATTCTTTTCTGTGGTGAGAACAATTAGAATCTAGTCTCTTAGCAACTTTGGAATTTATTAGTACAGTGTTATTGGTCATCATCATTACGGTGTTCATTGGATCTCTAGGACTTATGTGTCTAAAAAGTTGCAAGTTCGTACTCTTAGCTAATAATTCCCCAATTCCCACCCCCCAGCCCCTGGTAACCACCATTCTACTCTCTGTTTTTTTATAAGTTTGGCTTTTTTAGAGTCCACATATAAATGATATCATACAGATTTGTCTCTCTGTTAGACTGATCTCACTTTGCATAATGCCCTCAGGTTCCATCTGTGTTGTTGCAAATACCACCATTTCCTTCTTTCTCATAGCTGAATAACATTCTATTATATATGTGTATATATGTTGTTGTAATATATGATACTATAATATTGTATTATAATATATATAATATTCCACTGTATATCTTTCTCATTCATTCATCCAGTGATGTTTCCATATCTTGGCTATTGTGAATAATGAACATGGGAGTGTGTAGATAACTCTTCAAGATCCTATTTTCTGGACACCTGGGTGGCTCGGTCAGTTAAGCTTCCAGTTCTTGGTTTCGGCTGGGGTCATGATCTCGGGGTCATGGGATCAAGACCCGCATGGGGCTCTGTGCTCAGCGGGGAGTCTGCTTAAGGCTTCTCTCCCTCCCCCTTGGCCCCTCCCCCACTTGCTCCCGTCATCTCTCCCTCTCTCTAAAAATAAATAAATAAATAAATAAATAAATAAATCTTAAAAAAAAAAAAAAAGATCCTATTTTCATTTCCTTTAGATACATACCCAGAAGCAGAATTGCTGGGTCACATGATAGTTCTATTATTAATTTTTTGAGGAACTTCCATACTATTTTCCAAAACAGCTGCAACAATTTATATTCCTACCAACAGTGCACAAGGGTTCCCTTTTCTCCACATCCTCACCTACACTTGCTATCTGTTGTCTTCTTTTTTTTCTTTTAAGATTTTATTTATTTGACAGAGAGAGATCCCAAGTAAGCAGAGAGGCAGGCAGAGAGAGAGGGGGAAGCAGGCTCCCCGCCGAGCAGAGAGCCCGATGCGGGGCTCGATCCCGGGACCCTGAGACCATGACCTGAGCCGAAGGCAGAGGCTTTAACCCACTGAGCCACCCAGGTGCCCCTTTTTTAAAAAATTTTAATTTAAATTCCACTTCACACACAGTGCAATATTAGTTTTAGGGGTACAATTTACTGATTCAACACTTACATACAACATCCAGTGCTCATTACAAGTGCCCTCCTTAATTCCCATCACCTAATACACCCGTTCCCCATCCACCTACCCCCTGGTAACCATAGTTAGGAGTCTGTTTCTGGGCTTGCCTCTCTCTTTTTTTCCACCCTATGATCCCATCATGGAATACTACTCAGCCATAAAAAAAGAATAAAATTTTGCCATTTGTGACAACATGGATGGAGATAGAGGGTATAATGCTAAGCGAAATAAATCAGAGAAAGACCAATACCATACGATTCCACTCATTTGTGGAATTTAAGAAAGAAAACAAACAATCCGATGTCTTCCTGATGATAGTCATTCTAACAGGTCTGAAGTGGTATCTCGTGGTTTTGCTTTGCATCTCCCTGCTGACCCGTGATGTCGAGTGCCTTCTTGTGTTCCTGCTGGCCATCTTGATGTCTTCTTTGGAGAAGTGTCTATTTGGTTCCTCTGCCCACTTTTTTTTTTTTTTAAGATTTTATTTATTTATTTGATAGAGAGAGAGAGATCACAAGTAGGCAGAGAGACAGGCAGAGAGAGGGGGAGAAGCAGGCTCCCTGCTGAGCAGAGAGCCTGATGCGGGGCTCGATCCCAGGACCCTGAGATCATGACCTGAGCAGAAGGCAGAGGCTTCAACCCACTGAGCCACCCCGGCGCCCCCCTGCCCATTTTTTAATTGGATTGTCTGAGTTTTTACTGTTGAGTTGTTGGAGTTCTTTACATAGTTTTGAATGTTAACCCCTTACTGGATATATGGTGTGCAAATATTTTCTCCCAGTTCATAGGTTGCCTTTTCATTTTGTTGATTTTTTTTCTTGCTGTGCAGATTTTTAGTTTGATGGAATCCTACTTGTTGATTTTTTTACAAATAAACATTTTT
>JAQQSY010004038.1:0-12578 GCA_028646535.1 Procyon lotor
AAACAAGATGGGATGGAGAAGGAGACAAACCATAAGAGACTCCTAAACTGATGAAACAAACTAAGGGTGGCTGGGAGGTAGTGGCGGTAGGGATAGAGTGGTTGGGTTATGGACAATGGGGAGGGTATGTGCTATGGTAAGTGCTGTGAAATGTGTAGGCCTGATGATTCACAGACATGTACCCTGGGGCAAATAATACTTTATATATTAATAAAAATAAATAAAAATAATAAACAAAAAAGGAATTCCTTTTGTGTTTAATAGACAAGAGTCTGTTTAAGGGGACTCTAATACACATCTGCACATTGCTGGTGCAGCTAAATTTCAAACCAAATGTAAAACTTTGTATTTATTCCTATTACATTTTGTCCTATTCCTTTTGACCTATCATTTCAATATATTCTGATCTTTTGAGCTTGACATTTATTGTTATTAGTTGTCCCAACTTTCTGACACCTGAAAATCTTATAAACATGCCATTTATTGTGTCAAAGCTATTGATAAAAGAAAGACAGGGTTACCTCACTGGCTCAGTCAGTTAACCATCTGTCTGTGGCTCAGGACATGATCCCAGGGTCCTGGAGTGGAGCCCTGAGTCAGGCTCCCCGCTCGGTGGGGAGTCTGCTTCTCCTTCTTCCTCTGCCCCTCCCCCTGCTCGTTCTCTCTCTCTCAAATAAATAAAATATTTTTAAAAAAGACTTTTAAAGGAGGGAAGGAAGGAAGGGAGGGAGGGAAGGAGGGAGGGAGGAAGAAAGGAAGGAAGGAAGGTCAAAGAGAGCCCTAGAGGACTTAATACAACATAAGACAAAGCTTTAGACTGGCAATGGGCAAGTAACCAAATTTCATTTCATCTTAAAGATACATAAGATATAGAAGATATATAAAGATATATGAGAAAGTCTATCAAATTAAGTTTGAGGCAATAGGGCCAGCTTACACACTTCTTTTACTGAATACTGAATGAACGAATGGATGAAGAATATAAGGTCTTCACTGTTGTTGAAATGTAATTGTGAAAGCAATGTTGCAAAATATATCATTAAAAGGCAAATCTGGTTAATCCATGATCAGCATAATTAGGAGTTGTATGTCTGATGCAGGTCTTGGGTTCTATGACTGCACAGATATAAACAGTATGTCCAAAAAGGTATAGCATAAAAATAATCTCTGTGATTATGTTCCAAATTCTACATGTTGGACACACACACACACACACACCCTATTTACAACAAACAAGTGTAAGACAGGATGTAAAAATAATCACTAAATTGCTTACTATAACCTGACTGACATAAAAATACATGATAGAGCTGGAACTCAAAGCCAGGTACCATGTGCTTAACTATTAACTACTCTGCTATTAGGTTAATAAAATTAAACAATCATCAATGTCGTTGCTTATCTTCCTAAAATATATAATTTGAAGGGGCAAGGGCATATAAAAACTATTTAGGCATAGCTGGTCTATATATTCTTTTTGTTTTTTTGTAACTTTCTTTTGCATATAGTAGCATGGTATCACACCAAAGCAGAAGTACCATAACAATGCAAAGCCCCTAGATATTTAATTAAAAAGTTCTTATCCGGGGCGCCTGGGTGGCTCAGTCGTTAAGCGTCTGCCTTCGGCCAGGGTCAGATCCCAGGGTCCTGGGATCGAGCCCCGCATCGGGCTCTCTGCGCCGCGGGGAGCCTGCTTCTCCTGCTACCATTCCCTCCACTTGTGTTCCCTCTCTCGCTGTGTTTCTCTCTCTCAAATAAATAAAATCTTTAAAAAAAAAAAAAAAAAAAAAGTTCTTATCCTCTAGTCCTATTCTTTTCAAAGAGTCATAAAAGAAAAAAAAAAAAAGTGAGCCATACCTGCCTTTCAGGAAGGAGTGTTTTTAGAGAATACTGTCTATATATATTCCATTTGCTCGACACATAGAAAATGGTCAAGAAACATTAGTTTTTTCTCTTCCTCATTCAACTTAATTAAATACTCTCTATGTGCTGGGTGCTATGCAAGACACCAGGGCTACAAATATGTGAAACATAATTTCTGTCCTCATTTATTTCTGTATGGGCATCCAGAAGTGGATGAGAGAAAATGAAAAAAAAAATATCTTTTCGGCAAACACTTTACAGAACAGATGCTGTCTGATGAATAGGTACCAATTTACCGCCATTAAAAGCCAGCTCTACAACAGAGATCTTAGAAGAGTTTACCATATACTCTATGAAATATGCTTCCCATTAACCCAAATTCAGAAAACTTGCCTAAATCTCTATTCTTCATACTTTCCCACAAAACAAAACTAAGAAGGGCAGTCTTAAGCACATATTACAAAGATTTATTAATACTAAACCTGAAGATTTACTCATTCAATACATTTTTACTTTCCTATACACAATTACCAAGCAAGGATGAATTAATTTTCATAATATCTATCATCATTCAAAACAATCTATTGAAATGCTATTAAAGCACTTCATGAAGAAAACATAAAAACATCAAATTGCTAAATCAGTGTCAAAATACCTTTTAACAGAAAAAAGACAGATTCAAGATCATATGCTGATTTTAAAAGAAAGAAAGAAAAAATGTGCTGAAAGCAATAATGGCTTAGGATGGCAAAAATGAAGTATGGGTCAGAAATCATACAGTATAAATAAACCTAATCAATGAGGAGAATGGCAACTGGAAAGTTGTAAAAGGCAGGGAACTATACTTTTAGATATTTAAAAGTAGTGTAGGATCTAAAAGGACATGATATAAGGTAAAGAGTAAAGGAAGACAGACATTAGATCCTGGATAAGACTCAGAAAAATTGGCATGGAACAACAAAAAATGATCAAATCCAATGAACAAAGTATATTCTTTTCATTATACGTATGAAACTTATTTTGAAAAACAAATATTGAAAAGTCCTGTTTCTGGCTCCTAACCATTTATTTCCTTCTTTTTTCTTTTTTAGGGGTGGAAGGAAGAGAGAAAAGCTCAGCACTGCATTTAGAAGAGCATTTGTTCCATTTCATTGGAGGGAAGACATTGCTAATCTTTTTATTTATTATTTTATTAATTTTTTTATTATGTTCAGTTAGCCAGCATATAGTACATTGTAAAGACATCGCCCATCATTCCAAACTGTAAACTGGATGTTAAGTCTCCGGCATACTCTCCTTCAGTAGCTCTTCCTCATCTTTGCAATAAAGTTGAAGTTCTTAGTGTGGCAGACAAGCCATTTCAAGATCTGTCTACATTTCCAGATTCATCTCCATCTATATCTCCTTGATACAACTTTTTAAGCAATTCTGATATCTTTGCAGTTATTAAAAAAAGTCAAGCTATTCTTTCCTTCTGGTTGCTTTTGTATACTGTTTCCTCTATCTAAAATGCTTCCTTCAGATCCTTTTGTCATTTGCTATTATCCTTAAAGCCAAGTCACACATCACTTTCTCCTTGACAGATTTTCTTCCTGAGATATCACTCTGCATCACAGTAACCCTCCTATGCTTCCACAACACCCTGTGCATGTCTCTAGTAGTTCTTCTTATACTGTAATACAATTGCTAATTTCTCTCCTTTCTTCCCTATTAGTTTACTACTTTGTGTTCTTGGATGGCAAGAACGGTCTTTTAGTTTGCTTTGAATTCCCAAGAGCTGGCAGAGTATACCTCAGGAGACGCTTAGTAAATTCAAGGAAAAAAACATTAACAATTTCTCTCTCCAATAAGTATGCTATAGTAGAAAAAGTATTATATTGAGCTCTGCTCATAACTAGCTATAACTCACAAATTATGAACTTCCAATAAAATAAGGGGATTGTCTTGGTCTCTAAAGTTCCCTGTGATTTCTATTAACCTAGTTTTTGTTTTATAAATTCTTGAAAGATAATAAAAGTACTTTAAAAACAATAGTATTTAATTCAAATGTTTACTAATTTACACTGGATTTATCTCAGTTTACAGGTTTTACTATTGAGGTTTTCTTTATTGGTCTAGTAGTTGTGAAGAGAAAACTTGATATCTATAACTTGATAGCTTTAGAGCCAGGGATCCTATTTTACTCTGAGCTTCCCTGGCATATGATTTTCCTTTCTTAAGACTTTCTCTTCATTACCTGTTGCCTCTGCTTCTATTTCTACTCTTAACCTTTACCTAGCTTTAGAACTAGTTCAGGAAGATGTCTGCCACATAACAGAAACTAGTGATAGCAAAGGAGAAGAAAAGGAGAAGATGAGCTCCAGGAGTCATTAGTCTTTTCTCATCCTGTCCTCTCTTGCTTGGAGTGGGGGGCACACTGGTCTTTATAAAAACTTCACCCCAGTCCCTTGTTCACTACTACTCCTTCCACCTTCCTCCCATCTTTTAATTAAAAAAAACAAAAACATAAAAAGGAGAGAGCTTTTTACTTTCAGGTTCCCCTTATCTTATTCTGTCTTTTCAAAAACTCTGCCCAGTAATTTTATTTTATTTTTTTTTTATTTTTTATTTTTTTAAGATTTTATTTATTTATTTGACACACAGAGAGAGATCACAAGTGGGCAGAGAGGCAGGCAGAGAGAGAGGGAAGCAGGCTCCCTGCTGAGCAGAGAGCCCGACATGGGGCTCGATCCCAGGACCCTGAGATCATGACCCGAGCCGAAGGCAGAGGTTTTAACCCACTGAGCCACCCAGGCACCCCTGCCCAGTAATTTTATAAGAGTCTCCACTCTTCTACTCTGTCATTCAGTGAGGAGTCTCCCTTTCCTACAAAAGCAGAGAAATGTGTCCCTGCCTAAAAATATCTTCACACGGTAGTCAGTTCCTACTCTCAAGAGACTGTTAGTACTATAGGCACATTATAGTCTTTTTTTTTGATCCTGATTGAAGGGGTAATTACCACATAAAAATGAGTTTACTATATTTTTATAAGGAAGGAGATTCGCAAATTACAGTTACAAATCAACTTTTAAAATAGAAGTTATTTAAAATTCAAAGTCTGGTTATCCAACTGCAATTAATGGTTTTTGTATTTTAAGTCACACTAAAACAGTGATGAGGATCCTCATTTGCAGATGTGTTTGAGAAGATCAATGTTATACTAGTTAAAATGCTTCCACCATAAACAATATTTACTGAAAACAATTTGAAGAAATGTACAAATAAACCTAAGATGTGTGCTCTATTAGAAACGTACATTCTAAGAGCTGTCCAATATAAAAATGGAATTATTTTATAAGAAACTAATTGGCAAGTAAAGACAGGCAAAGTTTACTATACTGCTTATAAATTCTACTATCTGGTTTCTTTTAAGCTCATAATATGTGGATTCTTCCTATTTGTGTGTGAAGTTACCTTAATTGATATATAGATTTAAGTTGACTTAGAGACTAGAAAGCATGTAAGATTTGGATGGCAGGCTATGTTTTAATTTTAATTACTGAGCTAATTACTTCTCTAGAAAGAGTAAGGTCTATTTCTTCTTTTATTAAATAGATTAGATTGTCCCAGAAAGATGGAGGGGTACCATAAATCTTGGTTTACTTGGGACAATCTTGGCTGATAAAGGTTGTTTTGGAATAGTTGCTAGAGTCCTCTTTCACTCTCAGAAGAATCAGTTTGGATGAGAAAGCATATGGTCAACCTACTTAACATGCTCTTTTCAAATTAAAGCAACAACCATTAGTTAGGTACCCAATATGTAGAAGGCCAAGAACTGAAGGGAATACAAAGAAATATAAGAAACGGTATTTGCCCTCAAAGTGCTTAGGACTTAGTTGGAGAAACTGAATAAAACGTTTCAAGTTAAACACACAAAATTTAAATGGCTTAAAAAATATAACTAGAATAAATATTATAAGAAAGTATGTAGTTATTTGTTAAATGAATGGCAAATTAATTAGTTAAGGGTTTCACAAGAAATAATGGTCACTTTCTATTAAACAACACCGCAACATCCTTCACCCCATTTACTGAATGCCTCGTATGTGCTAGATGCTGTTTAGAGTGATTTACATGTATATTAGTTAACCATTACAATCATCCCAAGAGGTGTAATATTATTCACAGGGAAGGGAATTTTACTGATGAGAAATGTACCTCAGAGAGGTTAAATAACATGCAAAAGTTCTAGCTAACTAGTAAGTTAGCAGAGTGGGATTTAAACCCAGGTTCTCTAATACCAAAGTCAGTAATCTTTTTATTGCTCTTCTCTTTACATAGGGTGGTGGTTCTCCACCACCTATGGGTGCTTTTGCCCCCCCGCCACCCTCAGGGACATATGGTAATATCTGGAAACATTTTTGTTCGTCATAAATGTGTGTAGGGGGATGGCTAGTGAATTTACAAAAATTTATTTACAGATAAGATCTGACCTCAGTCTTAAAGCATTGGTAGGATTTGGATAAGCTAGGGATAGTGGAGATAAGTGCAGATTATAGGTAAGAACAGTACAGAAAGTACAAGACAGATTGAAGAAGATAGTGAATAAGCCAACTTAGCAAGATAAAGGGACACAACATTAAAGGGAAAGTGAAAGCAAGACTAGGAAGATGTAATAATTTATTTTAAAAGACAAAAGAACCTGAACTGGATTCACTGAATATTTTTGAGAAGGGGAATGTAAGATTAATCAAGAAACCAAGGAAAGGAGACTAATGAGAATGCCGCTAGACTAATTAAGTTGTAAGATATTCAGAGTTTGTGCGTTGGCGTGGCAGTAGTAGTGAGAAAGAAAGGAAGAAACCATAAGTGTGTAAGCTTTTATGTACCATAAATTTTTGTCACCTCGAAGGATAACAAATTACTATTCTTACCTGTAATACACTGAAACTGTCCATCTTCTCTTCTTATTGTAAATGCTTCCCCTGGGTTAACTTGTACCAGAATGACCTTAAAATGAGAGAAAGAAGTATTAAAACAAAAAAATAAAATAACAGAGCAAACAACAACAATCAAAATAGGACACATCAGTATAACAAAATACTAAATGTTGCTAGAATATATGTGAGCTATTTAACCTTATGAGAATGGGAAGGAAAATGGGATTACACATTTTACACATTTATTAAAAAAGTATTATTTCACTTTTCTGGAGGTCACATTTAAGCCAAAAGTAAAGGAATAAAAAATACAATAGCACATTTTTATTGGAAAGTTAATAAACTTCACTCTGAAACAAAGATGGAGTTAAATAGAATATTTGGCAGATCTATGCTTAGTTCATTTGTTGCTAAGTACTTCATTTTTTTAAAGATAAAGTATAAATTGATAAACAGCTTGAGATGAACATACCTGAATTAATAGGACATTTCAAATTCTACCTGGGAATATGTTAAATTAATCCCAACTTTTTAAGTAGTTTTCATTATATAGATTACACTTTCTAATTTTATGACATCTGAAAAACAGAAAACTGGAAAAAAATCTGAAGTCCTTCTGTCCTGTAAAAAACACTGTTAATATTTTAATAAATTTTTTAGTCTTGTTCCCAATGCATAGGTTTAATTTTCCTCCTTAAATAAACATATAAGATCTCCAATTTGGTATCTTTTGAAGTTTAATATTTAAAAAAAGACTTTTCCATGCTATTAATCACTCAAAGTACTTGATCAAATGACCATACCATAAACTACTTAACCATTCTCTTAATATAAAGAATTTAGGTAGCTTTCAATTTTCCATTACTATAAATGACACTAAAGGGAGCAATTTCTACGAAGTTTTCTCCTCTTTAATCCATTACCAGTTAATTTTTTTGAGTGGTGTTTAAGGTTGGGGGGTCAATTTCATTCTTTTACAGGTGACTATCCAATTTTCCCAGCACCATTTATTGAAGAGACTGTCTTTTTGTATCGAGTGCTCTTGTCTCCCTTATCAAATGTTAGCTGACCATACATGCACGGATTTGTTTCTGGGCTCTCAATTCTCTTCCATTGGTATATATTTGTTTTTGTGCAGAACCATACTGCTTTGATTACTATAGTATATATATATATATATATATATATATATATATATATATATATATGGTATATATAGTATATAGTATATAGCTTGAAATCATGAAGTGTGATGCCTCCCACTTTTACTCTTTTTCAGGATTGCTTTGGATATTTGGGGGTCTTTTGCAGTTCCATATACGCTTTTCCACATACGCATTTAGTGCAAAATGCTGTAAGAATTTTGATAGACTGCACTGAATCTTAAGATGGCTTTAGGTAGTATGTATATTTTAACAACAATAACTCTTCCAATCCATGAACATGGGATACCTTTCCATTTATTTGTGTCTTCTTCAATTTCTTTCACCAATGTTTTATAGTTTTGTAGGTAGAAATCTTTTACCTCCTTGGTTAATATTTCAGGGAAAGATTGAAAGACCCTCACTTTAAGGGAAGTAGGTAAGAAGTAGGGGTAATGGAAAACACAAAATAAATTGTTAGAAATAATCCAAATATATTAATAAAATAAATATAAATGGACTAAGCTTGCATATAAAAAGAGAGAAAATAAAATTAGATTTAAAAATGTTACAGAGAGGGGTGCCTGGTTGGCTCAGGTTGTGACCTTGGGGTCCTCGGTTCAAGCCCCACATCCGCTACCCACTTAGTGGGGAGTCTGCTTCTCCCTCTCCCTCTCCCTCCCCCTCCTGCTTGTGGTCTCTGTCTCTTTCTCAAATAAAAAATCTTAAAAAAAAAAGTTACAGAGAGACAATGGCAAACCCACTGTTTTGGTGGTCTGTTTTAATATCTTTCTCAGTGATTAACACAACAAGTAGACAATAATCACCAAGGATGTGGAAGATCTTAACTCCTCCACCAACGAGTTAATCTTTGGTGATTATTGTAAAGAATATTGCACCTAATAATTAGAAAATATATATTCTTTTGAAGCACATATGGAATTGACATGAAAATCAAAGAATGGATTATCAAGAACATCATAAATCAAGTCTTACAAATTTCAAAGAATCAGTGTTGCATGTCCTCCATGTACAGTTAATCAGAATCAGTAATTTAAAAATATATTTGTAAATTTCAAAAAGCTTCAATAATTTGTGGGTTAAGAAAGAAATCATTAAAAAAACAGAAAATAGCAGTGAAGTGTAACCAAAACATTGCATGTTAAACTAGGCAATATAGGCAAAATTGTATTGATCAAAAAACATAGACCTTTAAATACTTATAATAGAAAAGACTGAAAATTAATATGTGTTCAAGTAAGTGTGAAAAGGCAGAGTTAACTCAAAGAAGATAAAAAAAAGAAACAAAAATAAGAACAGAAATAATGAATCAGAATACAAGAAACGCTGGAGGATGAGAAAATAGTTTTAACAGAAATCACAGTGAAGGATAACTAAGAGAAAAAAATTCAAGGAAAAAAAGTAGTCTTTTATGCAGATAGATGGCTTTAAAATGCATTTTATAAACTCTAGGAACTTATCTCTCTCTACATGGGTTTTATTTAGGGCACTAGCTTCTTAATACTCCATTATCTCAAATGTCATCTTTTCAGAGAAACCTTCCCTGACCATCAAATTCTAGGGTATGTTCACATACTTTCTACCATATCAATCTATTTTATTTTTTACACAGCACTTGTCACTATCTGAAATTATTTTGTGAAGTTATTTGGCTAGTGGTTTACTCATAGAAACTATGAGCAGTTTATATTCCACTATAACAAAAGCCCCCTGAAAGCCAACGTCTTGACTTGTCTTACAAAATGCTATACCTTAGAGCCTGGCTCATAATAGGTTTTCAATAAACTTCCATTTAATGAATTAAATAGATAAAAAGTGAGGACTGGGAGTTTATTCATTGATTTAACAAATATTTGTTAAGGTCTTATTACAGGTAAAGCTCTGTTCTAGGTAATGGGTTTATAGAGTAGTTAACAAATTAGACAAAAATATCTGCCTTCATGTGCAGAGCAAGAAAGTTATAAGATTCAAGTTATGCAACTGAGTAATACCAATTAAGAAAATTATTTTTAAGTCTTAAAAATGCGGGCTGATTAGGAGAAATTCACACACACACACACACACACACACACACACACCCTCTGAAAATCACTTCACTGTTGCCAACATCACACATCAAACCAGAGCTACTCTTTGTAATAAAGGTGCATGCCTGAATTCTAAGCACACTCATAGGTTTCTGGCAACTAACCAAGAAGATTTTGTCCAGCTTCAAAATGCAGAATTCACATATCTTCAAACTATCTGGATTCCGACGTCATTTTATATTCATCTGCACAAACACAGTGTAAATTTTCCATAATCTTATTATAAACAATAGTGCGATGTGATAAGAAGAGAATAACTATGAATGATAGCTATTCCATCTGAGATAAAATATTGCCACAAAACTGCATAATCATAATAGCACAGCTTCTTAATATAGATCATCTTATTAGTGACCACAGAAATCTTACAAAGTAACTCTCAGAAGTGTGACAGGTGAGGAAACCTGGTAAATTATCTAACATTTTGTGATTCATATCATTGATGCCTCTATTTACAAAGGATATATTCGAAACCAAATTTTATAAATATAGTACCATAAAATGATTACCTAGTACTTTGTTGGACTTTAACAATGAAATTCTTCAGTACCTTCAAATTTTACGGAAACAGATGATTTGTGCTCTTGGGTTT
Source organism: Procyon lotor (assembly GCA_028646535.1). NCBI lineage: Eukaryota > Metazoa > Chordata > Mammalia > Carnivora > Procyonidae > Procyon > Procyon lotor. Next base: position 10,625 of record JAQQSY010004038.1, read on the forward strand.
ATACTTATCTCAAATGCACTGCTAGTCCTTCAATGTCTAATCCCTTTAAGAAATCAGAGTTGAGTCCTGACAGTTTCACTATACTCTTTGTAAAATATACTCAAACATGTTTCTCTTCCCTAATCAGTTTCTTTCACCTCTTATTACATTCCTAATAATAGATCTGATGCTATATTCAAGACTCTACTGATACGATATATTAGTCAGCCAGTTTTCCTTTACCATCCTTTGGTGCAAATGCTGGGAACTTCTAATGCCTGGTGTGAATTAACAGTGTCAACAGTGGCTGAGTGGACAGCTGATAAAAGCAATTATCTGAATATCCACCCACAGGTCAATTTCCAGTATTGTGAACAGAGACATGTAGAGTAGTGAACATTTTAAGTGTATTCTGAACTTAAAAGTTCAGTACTACTAATATTTACATGGCTTCTTAAATAAGAAACCTATGCTTGAAACGTGTTTTGGCTGAGATACCTAACCCAAAGTGCAGATTTACTGACAAAGACTGGAGTTAATGCCATACACCGTGTGTATTTTAAAATTATTTTTATAAGTAGGCTATGATGATACATAGGACTATTTCTACAAAAATGTTATATTAAAACATAACACAAAAGATATGAAAATGTCACTGATTAAAAGTCTAACTATGCCTAGTATATTCATTAATGAAGACCATAAAAATCTATAAGAACATAATAAAAATTTCATGTTCCCTACATTCCTTGATAATAAAAAAGAATGCGGGGCACCTGGGTGGCTCAGTGGGTTAAAGCCTCTGCCTTCGGCTCAGGTCGTGATCTCAGGCTCCTGGGATTGAGCCCCACATCAGGCTCTCTGCTCAGCCGAGAGCCTGCTTCCCCCCTCTCTCTCTGCCTGCCTCTCTGCGTACTTGTGATCTCTCTGTCAAATAAATAAATACAATCTTAAAAAAAAAAAAAAAAATTCTTTGGAGAAGAAGTTATGGAAGAGCAATAAAATTATAAAGGATCCAATATAAAATTATTTACTTAAGGAAGGAAATAAATTTCAAAAAAAGCAGAATACCACGACCAAGTGGGATTTATTCCTGGGCTGCAAGGTTGATTCAACATCCTCAAATCAATCAATGTGATACAATACATTAATAAAAGAAAGAATAAGAGCCATATGATACTCTCAATTGATACTGAAAAAGCAGCTGACAAAGTACAACATCCTTTCTTGATCAACACTTCACAGTGTAGGCATAGAGGGTACATTCCTCAACATCATCAAAGCCATCTATGAAAAACCCACAGTGAGTATCATTCTCAATGGGGAGATCAGGAACATGGCAGGGATGCCCACTATCTCCACTGCTATTCAACACAGTACTATTAGAAGTCCTGGCCTCAGCAATGAGACAACAAAAAGAAATCAAAGGCATCCAAATTGGCAAAGAAGAAGTCAAACTCTCACTCTTTGCAGATGATATGATACTTTATGTGGAAAACCCAAAAGACTCCACTATAAGACTGCTAGAACTCATCTAGGAATTCAGTCAAGTGTCAGGATATAAAATTAATGCACAGAAATCAGCTGCATTTCTATACACCAACAGCAAAACAGAAGAAAAAGAAATTAAGGAGTCGATTCCATTTACAATTGCACCCAAAACCATAAGATAGCTGGGATTAAACCTAACCAAAGAGGCAAAGAATCTGTACTCAGAAAACTACAAAGTGCTCATGAAAGAAATGGAGGAAGACACCAAGAAATGGAAAAACGTTCCATGCTCATGGATTGGAAGAATAAATATTGTGAAATGTCTATTCTACCTAAAGCAATCTACACATTTAATGCAATCCCTATCAAAATACCATCCATTTATTTCAAAGAAATGGAACAAATAATCCTAAAATTTATATGGAACCAGAAAAGACCACGAATAGCCAGAGGAATGTTGAAATAGAAAACCAAAGCCGGCGGC
>JAQQSY010004039.1:0-12578 GCA_028646535.1 Procyon lotor
AACACATTTCCAATCTATCCTTTGCTAACACCTAGCTGGTCTGCTATCATCTCTCATCTGACTTCCTAACCGATTTCTTGTTAGTGCTTCTATTCTTGGCTAGCAACATTGTCTCCATAGAGCAAACAGTTATGTTTCTAAAATGCAAGACACTTCTTATCACTGCCCTGCTCAGAAATCTCCAGTGATGGGGGGTGGGATGAATGAAGAGTTAGTGTTCGGTGGAGACAAAGTTTCAGTTTTATAAGATGAAGAGGGCTCTGTGGATGGATTGTTGGTGACGGGACAACAGTGTGAATTGCACTTAGGGCCACTGATCCGTACACTTAAAAATGGTTAAGATGAGGGGCGCCTGGGTGGCTCAGTCGTTAAGCTTCTGCCTTCGGACCAGGTCGGATCCCAGGGTCCTGGGATCGAGCCCCGCATCAGGCTCTCTGCACCGCAGGGAGCCTGCTTCTCCCGCTACCATTCCCTCTGCTTGTGTTCCCTCTCTCGCTGTGTTTCTCTCTCTCAAATAAATAAAATCTTTAAAAAAAAAATGGTTAAGATGGTAAACTGTATGTGTATTTTTCATAAAATACACACGTTTGTGCATTTTACATATTTTAAAAAATCACCAATGCACGAGAAATGTCATTAGAATAAAACCGAAACCTATTACTCTAGCCTACATGTTCTATATGATGTGGTTTCTCTTCTTTCTCCTACTGTCTTTCTCATTTAGAATGACTTTCTTCTCTCCCAAAAACCACTTAACTCCAGCTATTTCTGGATCACAGCAAGCTCGCCCCATCTTCAAGTTGTACACTTGCTTCTCCTTTTGTCAGCGGCTCTCTACTCCTGGATCTTCCGTGTCTGACACAGAATTATATATATTAACAGCCCTATGACCATCTAAAATTCTGCTGTTTATTTCTTATTTACAATTTTACACATTTTACACATCTTTGCCAGTCCCGTAAACTAAGTTCCACGGAAGCAGAAAACTTATCTGAGAGGTTTCACTGCATTCTCTCCACTGGCTAACACAATGTTTTTGAACCATTTTTGTGCGGTGGAACTTCTGGGAATCTGGTAAAACCTATGGGCTTTTCTCAAAACATAATTTAAAAAAAAACAAAACAAAGCAATTATGTTGAGATACAGCTCTCCAAATTTTTTTACAATTTTGATATACTAATACACGTGCCTATCTATGAACATTGTCTTCTGATTTCCTTTGGAGTACTCAAGAGCTAGTGGGAACCAAAATCATTCATAAATCATTCTATGAAGTATCTGCAACAGTAGCAATATGATATGAAAAGATCTATGTAATGAAATTACAGGTTCTGGTAATACTACTGTGGTTTGTTACCAATGTTCAAATGGAAAGAAATCATAGCTTTCAATTAGAGGCTAGTGAAAATAAAGATGTAACCTGTTCCCAATCCAAGTTCTGTGTTTTCTGTAACCAGAAATAATGACAATCTATATTTAAAAATCTTGACTTACTGCTAACATATGTTTATACTTTATGAATAAGAGTTATGGGTTAAATTCTGTGCCCCTCCCCAAAGATATGTTGAAGTTCCAGCTCCTGGCACCTTACCGTGTAATCTTGCTGGGCAACAGGGTCTTTCTAGAGGTAAGAAGTTAAAATGAGGTCATTAGGGGTTGATCCCTAATCCAACACGACCAATGCCTTTATAAAAAGGGAAAATTCAGAGGATACACAGAAGGACGATTATGTGAAGACACAGGGAGACAGCAGATGAAGGCAGAAAGTCAGCCAGGTGATACCTGGCCAAGGCAAGGTACGTCGGAGTCCCAGCGAACTACCAGCCCTTGGTAGGAACCAATCAACACCTTGATCCAAGACTTCCAGCCTCCAGAACCGGTAGATAATACATGTTTGTGGTTGAAGTCACCCAGTTAGAAGTTCTTCATTACGGCCACCCTACAAAACGAATGCAGATTTTGCAGTAGGGAAGTGGGGTACTGCTATAAAAAATACCTAAAAATGTGGAAGCAGCTTTGGAACGGGGTCATGGGTTATCTGGAAGAGTTTCAAGATTTGTGATAGAAAAAAGCTAGACTGCTTTCTCTTCAGCTAGACTGAAGAGACTTTTAGAAATATATGGGTATTATAGAAGGTTCTGGTAGGAGTCAGAAAGAAAAGAGAGCTGCAGAGAGAGCCTCTATCGACCTTAGCACACACATTGTCATGAACAGAAATGCAACAAATACGAATGTTAAGGTATTTCTGGTGAAGTCCCAGCCTGCACTTGGGATCATGTGATTGGAAACTGGAGGGAAAATGACCATTTCTATAAAGTGGCAGGACACTTGGTGGACCTGTGTGTCTCGGGGTAGAGAGCAGAACTTCACAGTTGATGAACTCAGATGCTTAGCTGAGATTTCTAAGCCAAGCCCTGAAGGCACTGCCTGGTTTCTCCTTGCTTTTTAGAGCAAAACTGAAGAGGAGAGAGAGAAATTGAAGGAGGAATTGTTAAGCAAAAAGGAACGGGAACTGGAAGATTTGGAAATTTCTGTCTATCCATGTTGTAAAAAATAAGGGGCACCTGGGAGGCTCAGTGGGTTAAGCGCTTGCCTTCAGCTCAGGTCGTGATCCTGGGGTCCTGGGATCAAGCCCCACATCAGGCTCCCTGCTCAGCACCAAGTCTGCTTCTCCCTCTGCCTGTGCCCCTCATGCTCTACCCCTCCACTCATACTCTCTCTCTCTCAAATAAATAAAATCTTTAAAAAGATTCTTTTCTTTAAAAAAGGATAAGTGAGCATGTTCTAGAGAGGATACTAAGAGTGTATGGTCTGTGAATCCAGTCAACTCTCTCAGCAGAAATACTGAGTATTTAAAAAAGGATAAGCGAGCATGTTCTAGAGAGGATACTAAGAGTGTATGGTCTGTGAATCCAGTCAACTCTCTCAGCAGAAATACTGTCACTGCCAGCTTGGACTGAACGGGGACAAAAGGAAGGAAAGCTGTCAGGCTTCTGGGATTCAAGAGGCAGGAAGTGGGCTGCTGGAGCTATTTGGCTCTGAACATGTACTATCCTTCAAGAAAAGGGAAGGATGACTCTGACAGTGCTTTAGAGGCCCAAGAGGCTACCACTGCCACCGGGGGCCCAGAGGTTTCTTCCTCAGACCCAGGGGCCAGGGAAAGCATGGAGCCCCCAGCCTGATGAGCCCAGAGGACACAGTGTCCAGCCACAGAGGATTATTCTCAAGCCTTAAAATTTAGTGAAATTTTCCCTCCTCGGTTTCAGTGAATCTATTTTGCATGTGAGAAAAAGATGAATTTGGGGGAGCGCCAGAGGGCATACCGTCATAGGTTGAATTATATTCCCCCAAAAGACACATGTTGAAGCCCCAACCCCCAGTACCTCTGAATGTGACTGTATTGGAAATAGTGTCTTTCCAGAGGTAATCAGTTAACATGAGGTCATCAGCGTGGGCCCTCCTCCAACATGACTGGTGTCCCTATAAGAAGGGAAAATCTGGAGACAGAGATGAACAGAGGGAAGACTATATAAGGAGACACAGGGAGAACCACCATGTGATGATGAAGGCAGAGACCAGGGTGATGCATCAGTATGTTAAGGAATGCTGAAGAGTGCCAGCAAACCACCAGAAGCTGGAAGGGAGACCTACGAACAGACTCTCCCTCACAGCCTTCAGAAGTAACCAACCAACACCTTGGCCTCAGATTTCTAGCCTCCAGAATTAGGGGACAGGCATTTCCATTGTGTACACTCCCAAGCTTGTGGTACTTTGCAACAGCAATCCTAGGAAATTCATACGATGAAATTTATGTTGGAAATCCCACGGACACATCTTTGAAAGTACACTCATGGTAAGACTAGTGCAAGGCTATAACCAGAGAACAAAACAGCAGAGGAGAAGGACTTGTGGACCCGGTGTAAGTTCCAGGTGGAAAGATGAGCTAGGGCACTACTGGCAGAGCTCTGTGGGCATTAGAGTAAATCAGAAACACTCCACCAGGAGTAGGCCTATGAAGAAAGACCTGACCGAACTCAGCCATGATGAGTTAACGATTCCTATTTGTGCAGCCAGAATTCTGGCCCTGAGATTTTTCACGGATAAAGAGCGGTGAGTGGAACAGTTCAGATAATACTGTGGGAAACCACTCTATGCTCAGAAACTCATACACATTCTCTATCACCTAGCTCTTCAAGTCCAAGTTCCCTTCCTTGTCTTTCAAGACTCCCCACAATCTGCCATTAACTTCCCAACAAAAAATAATGACCCTCCTACTTGACACTAACCCCAGTGAGCTCATAATACAAGCCAAGTTCTGCACTTATCCATTCACCCATTTGTCTAAACTGTTGTTAAATGTGTGAACTACACTCTGTTTCCGGAATGGAAAACCATGTAAGACACACTCTGACTGTATGGCACTTATAGGCTCATGGATATTGCCTAAGCACAAGATGAGGTAACTGCAATGAGAGCAAGTTTTTTGGGAAGTCACACCCTCAGTGACGAAAGTAACACAGCCATAGTTGAAGTCAATACATCACACCAACAGCTGAGTTGAGAGGGGAATCCATAGGACATCAGAGTATCGATGAGATCATCTGAACATTAACAAGTCAGCTACCATCCCAAGGAAATATCCAAAAGGGCAAAAAATCCAGAAATGACAGAGCAAGGACATCTGATGAAACCTGCACACCACAGAAGACTTAGCAGACTGTCATGGGGTGTGCTTAAGATGGGAGAGTGAGGTAGCTACCTTTAAATATTTGAAAAACTTTAATATACACACTTTCCTCTGAGGTCACCAAGGTCACTCAGAGGAAAGTCACCCCTAGAGACACAATTTTGGGGATCATCATCATATAAGTGGCAGTTTATATTATGAGCCAATGAGAACGCTTGCAAAGCAATAAAGAGGGGAAATTGGGGGGTATCTGGGTGGCTCAGTCTATAAAGCATCCAACTCGACCTCAGCTCAGGTCTTGATCTCAGAGTCATGAGTTCAAGCCCCATACTGGGCTCCATGCTAGACATGGAGCCTATTTAAAAAGAAAGTGGGGGGGGGGTCTAGAAAATCAAGGGTGGGAATTGGGTAGAGCTCCTGGCCATGGCCAAATTCACTGGCTTATGAAGGGAGGGCAGAGGACATGAAGTCTACAAAGAAGATGGGGAGGAACTTTCATGGTGGCAGATTTTTATTCTCATATATGGAAATAAGGAAGACTATCCTCAGAATTAGAGACATAAAAACTAGTGAATTACCCTTAAATTCAGAGGTGTGTCATCTATCCGTATTGTGAAAAATAGCATAGTAGAACTCTAAGGTGCCTTCTAGCTTTAGGATCCTGTGGTATAATACCATTGTACAAGCAAGGGGGAAATTCAGTTTTTAAGGGGCAGGACTGGTGTGCAGAAAACATTTTTCAAGAAAATTATTACTCTGTTAACAAAGACTGTAAAGGAAGGAGGGTGGTGGGGAAAAGAAGCAAAGGACAAGGACACAGGCGGGTGAAGTTTATCAGAGCCTCAGCGTTAATTAATAAAATGTTCTTCACGCTTCCTTGAACAAAACAACCAGGACAAATGATCTGATACTGGACTTGAACACAGGAAAATTTGGGGAACCATGCCCGTGTATGATGGCCCTGGAAGTTAGTGCCTAACTGGGGTGAGGTTAATAGTCACAGAGAACAAAGAGGTGATACAAGAGAGATAGAAGAGGAAGAATTAATGGAATCTGGTGACTTATTTCACAAGGTGGGAGAGAAAAGCAAAAGTAAATATATTCCCAATTTACTGGATATGGTGGGACAAGGAAGAAAAAGCCTACAGTCAAATATCACAAATCATTGCTAATGAATAGAAAATGGACACAGCCACTGAAAAAAAGTGGAGTGCTCTGGGAAGAAGTACCTTAAGCACCAGTGTTTAGTTCATGGTAACTTACTGATGACCTTCCCAGGTCTGAAAAGAGCAAGTTCTACTTCCTTCAGTTCATCTAGCCCGTCCAGCAGTGCCCAGGCATTATTACCACTGTGCACATGACTTGTGTGTGCCACTGTGGAATAGTAAGGTCCTCAAGAGACCAGGCTCTGGAGACAGACCACCCTGTGGTCAGTGTTGGCTCCATAGCTCACTGGCTGTGTGGGCTTACAATTTCTATGCCCCAATTCCCTCATTTGTAAGATGAACACTGTAAGTGTTCTTACATAGAAAGGTCAGAGAATTAACTAAAATATTATAGGCAATGTATTTACCACTCTGCTTGGTACATAGTGCTCCTACTGAACAGCTTTCAATAAGTACTTCTCTTATTTTACTATGACTATAACTACTACTACTATTATTACTACCATCATCTTAAACAATCAATGGCAAACCGGTTAAGGACTTAGGCAAGGTAAAATGCAGTCCAACATGTTGGTGTGTTTCACACGGCACTGCCTGGAATTCATGACATGTCATGATCCAAGGTGACTGTACTCTGAAAGACTTGAGATAATACCTGAAATGCATCCCTGGGTCGCAAGGCATTCTGGGAATCCCCACAAGTCCTCCATTATTATCCTATACCCACGTACCCTCTCCATTGAGATATGCTCCAGTTGCAGAGCAGCTTTGTAGCTCAATGGTTTCACACATTCACTGATATCCCAGGAAAGGATTTCTCTTATTTACTGGAATAAACAATTTGGTATGTATATAAATAGCTTTTCCTCATTCCTCAAGCCTTCTCTCTAGTCTATTACAAATTATGACAAGCATCCTTAAAAAGGAACACTCATTCTAAAGAGAATGAGGAAGTGTTTCACGAAAGTAAAGGGAAGAGCACTGGATTAAAGTTCAGACTCTACTGTTGCTCTAGTGTGCATGTCTTAAGACCTCTCTGGCATTGTTTCCTCCCTTACAAAATGGGAATTATATCCACTTGGTCAACGTCACAACACTGGCATGCAGGTCAAGTGAAAAAATAAAACAGAGAAGCATTGCATAAGTGCTAAATACTTTATAAGATATTCATTATATCACTATATTGGCCTTCACTTTTCTAAAAGGATAAAAGGGACCTACAAGGATTTCCAGATTCAAAAAATATCACTTATAGCATATAATTTTCTTCATCCTCCCTTTTTCTTAAATCACTCCTACCACGTCTCAGAGTCATTCTGGGGATTAAACAAGATCATGTTTTTATTTATTTACTTATTTATTCATTTTGGTTTTTTTAATTAGAGAGAGAGAATGCATGGGGCGGGAAGGGGCAGAGGGGGAGAGAGAGAGAATCAACACTGAGCTCAGTCTCACAACCCTGAGATCACGATTTGAGCCAAAATCAAGAGTTGGGCATGTACCCAACTAAGCCACCCAGGTGCCCCTAAACAACATCATGTTTTAAATGGAAATACTAAATTCAGCCTGAGGTAATGACAATAATATTCATTGAATCCATACTATGTGCCAGGCATTATGCTTGGAATTTTATATGCATAATTCTATTCAGTTTCTTAAAACAGCACTCAAATGAAAAAGCTAGGTTGTCCCTGTTATGCTCATGAGAAAATTAAGATTCAAAGAACTTAAATTACTCACACAAATCCTCACAGTCAATGTCAAAGCTGAGATTTGAACTCAGGTCAGTTCTTCTCAGCTGTATGGCCAGGGCACACTCTTTACCAGCTGAACAACTCATTCTCTCCTGAATACCAGCTTCATGGGGGCTAATAAAGCCATTGTGAACCTACAGTGATGTCCCCAAATAGGTTCATCAACAATCTATCTGTGAATGCTAAGGATTCACAGTGTAAATAACTATTTAAGCATTCTTCAATAATCATTACTTCAATCTCTACCTTCTATAATACCAGTTGTTTTTGCATCATCTTCATCCAGCAATTAAGATAAACACTCTGCCTTACCACATATATTAAAATATCCAAATACACAACGTTGAGAATCATATATAATATCCAAATATACATCTTTGGATGTAATATATCTTAATGACACCAAAAGAGTTGCACTGATCTTGAAATGCACTTGGCATTCAAAGACAGAAAAAAATAAAAGAGAAGTTACACAAGACAAAGGAAACGGTACAGATTTAGACCAGCCTGGGCTTACAAACCCCAGCCCCACCACTTACAAATTTTGTGATCTGACAAAGTCGATCACTTGTTAGAGTTTCTATTTCTTTATCTATAAAATTAGAACACTGGCACATAACCCACCTGGCTGGCATAAAGCTTACATTTAATAGTATAAAATGTGTAAAACTCCTAGAATAGAGCTAGGTAACTCTTCTCTTCTATGCCGGTAAGAGATAGCAATATGACAGTGTTCACAAATGAGGCCGTGAGAAAATATTTTCACAGTTGCACTAAAACTAAATAACCTATCATATATCTATTTAGAACACCTGTGACCAGCCACACCTACAAAGAAAATGAAAGGCCAGAAAAGTATTTCCCTCAGAGAATTCACTGGAAGGTGTAACTGTGACACAGCCCAAGACTCATTAGCACAAAGGGACTATGTGGACCAGATCTGTAAAACAAAAATGTGTACCGGGGAGTAGAAATGAAAGACTACTCTCTTCCTTACCCTCAACTTAACCCAACAGATTGGGACCTTGTCATTCAAAGACACAGGTTAGGAGAGTGGTTAGAAGTACCAATTACGGAGTCAGATGGACGGAGGTCCAAAGTCTGGTCCTCTCACTCACTAGTTAAATGACCAGGGAAGTTGCATAACCTCTCTAATCGTAAATTTCCTTTCGGGAATAATAATGATAAACTCAGGAAAATACCTACTTTACAAATCTCTCAGCACATACGTGATCAGTAAAGAAGCACTTAAAACTTAATGATGATGATGGTAACTGATATGGAAGGTTTGCTGCCTGAATGATATTCAGAACCTACAGTCCTAGGAATTTGAGTCAATGTGAAAAACAAAACAAAACAAAAAAATCAAGGAGAGCCCTTCTGGGCTGGAGGAAACCGATGGTTTGTACAGTCATTTGGATATTCCATCCTTCCCTCAAAACTCTCAGCCCAGCCAGGAGTCCTGGACAAAGTAACTGCTAGGTGGTATAAGGAGTGAAGGACTCAGCTCAGCTCCAAACCTGCTCCATAGGTAATCCTGAGACTTTGGATCAAGGTTTGGAAAATCCCTAAACCCCATTGATAAGTGCAGTGTCAACCGAATGGTTTATTTCCAGAAACACTTCAATACATTTGCCCTCAGGGAATTGAAAGTCCCACGTCTAGAATTGGCACCCAGAGAACTCTTGTGAACCCAATACATCAGTCCTCCCTTCGGCAGCCTCCCAATACAACTAGATGGTTGTCTCTGTGATTTTTACATTTCTGCCCTTGTTAAAATTCCTGGCTGCTTGCTTTCAAATGTGTTGATGTTGTTTGACTTTAAAATAAAAGATCAGTCTTGGGGCACCTGGGTGGCTCAGTCAGTTAAGCGTCTGCCTTCAGCTCAGGTCATGATCCCAGGGTCCTGGGATGGAGCCTGCATGGGGCTCCCTGCTCAGCTGGGGGGCCTGCTTTTCCCTTTCCCTCTGCCCCTCCCCCTGCTGTGCTCTCCTTCTCTCTATCAAATAAATAAATAAATAAAATCTTTAAAATAAGTAAATAAAAGATCAGTATGAAAGAAGGTTTAACTAAGCAAAGAAAACAAAGAAATCTCAGATGAATAAAAATCAGATCTGAAGATCTAAAAGGAAAAATATATTAGTATCAGAGATTATTTGTACTCAATCAATACAGGTGATACAGTCATCAAATTACTGTTGAACCAATATTAGATCTTTATTTAAAATATTTCTATACTGTTACTGAAGCAATCCCCTTCCCCCCCCCACACACACATACCAGAGCAAAAGAATTTGCTGACATAGTAAAGTATTATTTTTTTAAATCTAAGTAAAGAGACCAGTTGCTTAAAAATCTCAGTTGGTTAAGGGTCAAAGGATGCTTTAGACCTCCAAAACAATGCAATGTAAACATTTCAAAATAGATACTACTTTGTAGTAAAATAAAATTCTACGTTATAATCTTTCAATTATGATTTCTAAAAATTAACTGTGATAACTTTATGCAGTTCAGTGTACAGAGGAATTAGGTCCAACATTTAGTAACCAGGATATCACAGACTCGGGCTAACGGCAAGCTTATGAACACATGTAACATGTTGCTACCAGTCAGGAATAATGCCCCTATTTTTTTTTTAAAGGAAGATACCATAATATCAACACATTTATAGAAATACTGCTAATTCCTTCTCACTGATGATAATGCGCCCACAATTATGTACACTTGTGCAATGCTAACATCCTCACCCGTGGCACCTGAGAAAGTGTCTTTGAAAAAGCATCACGGAGATTCCCTGCTTTAGAACCCTTTTACTTACCATCCTTTAATTTTTTTGTAGAGGCGATGCTTCTTGTATAAAAGAACTTTTATGGGAACCCAAATCAGTAGAGTCATGGAAGCCACATAGGCGATGGAACAGGAAACAATCAGCCAATAATGCGTTTTCTCGGGGCTACCCGCTGTGCTTTGATAGGCAGTGGCAAACTGTTCCATGATCACCAATGTGGGAGTGGAAAAAGCAGCAAACTCAAGAAGCTCAAAAACCAGGAGCTTGATGAGTCTTCCAGAAGCCATCTTGAGGAAGGGCAAGCTGCAGAGGATTGAACACTCCCCCTTGGGCTGTGAGCAGCATTCGGACACTGAACTAGGATCCAGTTCCTTGTACTGAAATCACTAACCAGTGACTTTTTATTCTTTTATTGACCCTCATATGGTTCAATGATCTTCCAACTTGACAAGCGAGGTCTCTTAAAGAAACAGAACAGTTGTGGAAATGATGACTTAATGTGTTTGCACGTCCATTATTCAGAGTCAAATGAATTTCTGAATGTGCTTTGCAGCACTGGTAAAAAGCAGGTCTTTCAGTTCAGCTTGGATTGCCAACTCGAGCACACACAAAAATTTATGTAATCTTTAACATTTGTTAAGTGGAACCATCGGAATCATATTTTTATATATTTTTATATATTTTCTATATATTTTATAAATATAAATTTATTTTATAAATTTATAAAATTATAAATTTTATAAAAATTATTATATTATATTATTATAAATTTTATAAAAATTATAAAAATTTACTTATAAAAAATAAATTTATGAAATAAAATCTATAAAAATTTTATTTTATAAAATTTATAAAAAATCATATATTAATTATATATAATTATATATATTATATTTTTAAATATATTTTTTATATCTACACAAATCCAGGCAAAAAGAGATACTCAAAACCAGGGTCTTCATCAAGGGAGACCACTCCTTGTTTTTCTTCAAAGGGCTTGAAAAGGGAGTTTGGTTTCACACCGCCAGCCTCCTAATCAAATTTCTTCCTGGTACTTGAACTATTTGTTCTCACATGTTAATTGTTATCTAATCCAAATTAATATTTTTATTTTGCTGGTGAGAAAACCAACGTGTGTTGGAAACCTGTTCTCAGGACTGACACGTTAAGAGCTGTCCATATCTAGTCCGAAAGCATATCAAATATTTAAAAGACAACAACCGTCTCCATGAATATCCTTCTTTCAAAAAATGCTTGTGAGCACCTGCAATGAGCACTTTGCCTTTGCTAGGTGCTGAAGTGTGAAGGTGAATGGACAAAAGATTTCTGCCCTAAAGATGCTCAAAGTCCAACAGAAAAAACAAACCTGTGAACGAGAAAAATCACTGAGGTCAGAAGTACAAGCTAAGTGCTATGGTAACACAGAGGAGAATTTCCTCTTTGGGCTGTGGGAAGGGGAGGGAAAGATAAGGATGAGGAGGACAGATGGCAGGTTTTGGGGTGTCGGTAACATTCCAGACACAAAAAAAGAAGCCAGGAGGCTAGAGCGGTTATGAGAGTCTAGTGTCCCATGGCAGGAAGTCGGGACAGGTGATGTTAGAAGACTTGGCTGGGGTCAGAATGTAAATGTTCCATGAAGGATTTGGGTGTGGGTCTGGGTGTAAGTGTGGGGTGAGATGGTGTGTGTGTGAGGCAGGCAGTGGAAAAGCAATGTTTTCTGGACAGAAGAGCCACTTACTTGATCATTTGGAAAGGGTAGTGAGTGCTGGTGTGAAGGAAGGACAGGAACAGTGTTAACCTGGAGGTAGGGAAGCCAGGGGGGAGCCACAGAGCCGCCTGGCTGCAATCAATGAAGCAAGAGAGCTAAGGGGAGCACAGATTCTGATCTCTTTCACATGCTGGCTTCTTTCGATGGCTTCCCCTGTGCCTCCTGGCAGCCTGAGGCATGCCAGTATTTCTCTGGGTTCCTCTCACCCCAGGCAGGCCCTTTGCAGAAGGGACCCCTGCACCACCTGTCTCCCTGGTGCCCATAGGATTCTGGTAGCAGCTCTGAGGATTACCGCCTCCTGCCCGCCCACTCCAACACAACCAGTCAGCCAGTTCCTCAAGCTAGCTATTGTATTTGAACTTGAATTTCCAATCTGCTGATGTTTAGCGGAAGTCCTCTCAAACAAATGAAGAGA
>JAQQSY010004040.1:0-12577 GCA_028646535.1 Procyon lotor
GGAAAAGCATGGTAGTGTTAGTAGCTTCCAACTTGGGACCAGGAGGGGAAGCTGAAGGTATAGGGTAATTTATTTTGTCTGTGTGTCCTTGTATCTTTTTTATTCTTGCATGGAAAAAGGAAACCTTTTCCTTTTTAATGAATCTCCTGGGGTGTGTGTGTGTGTGTGTGTGTGTATACACACCACACCACATCTTATATAGTCATCCATCGATGAACAGTTGAGCTGTTTCCATAATCTGGATATTGTAGATAATGCTGCATGTACCATTTGAATTAGTAGTTTTGTATTCTTTTGGTAGGTACTTAGTAGTGCAATTGCTAGATAATAGGGTAGTCTATTTTTCACTTTTTGAGGAAATCCCATACTGTTTTCCAGAGTGGCTGAACCAGTTTGCATTCCCCGTAACAGTTTCTCCACTTCCTCACCAACACTTGTTATTTCCTGTGTTGTTAATTTTAGTTATTCTGACTGGCATGAGGGGATATCTCATTGTAGTTTTGATCTGTATTTGATGATGAGGGATGTTAAACATCTTTTCATGTGTGTGTTGGCCATCTGTGTGTCTTCTTTGGAGAAATGGCTATTCATGTCTTCTGCCCATTCTTTAATTGGATTTTTCATTTTTTTGAATGTTGAGTTTTATGTTTTATATATTTTAGATACTAATCCATTATCATATATATGGCCCTATAGTTGTGGGTTCATTTCTGAGTTTCCTATTCTGTTCCATTCATCTATATGTTTATTTTTGTATCTTTGTAATATAACTGGAAGTCTGGAATTGTGATGCCTCCAGCTTTGCTTTTCTTTTTCATGGTTGCTTTGGCCATTTGGGACCTTTTGTGGTTCCATACATATTTTAGGATAGTTTGTTCTAGCTCTTTGAAAAGTACTGTTGGTGTTTTGGTAGGGATTGCATTGAATGTGTAGATTGCTTTGGGGAATATAGACATTTTAACAATATTTGTTCTTCCAATCCTGGAGCATGAAATGTCTTTTCATTTGTTTATGTCATCTTCCATTTCCTTCATCAGCATTTTATAGTTTTAAGAGTATAGGTCTTTAACCTCTGTGGTTAGATTATTCCTAGGTATGCTATTGTTTTTTGGCACAATTGTAAATAGATTGATTCCTTAATTTCTCTTTCTGCTACTTCATCATTGGTGTATAGAGATGCAACAGATTTCTGTACATTGATTTTGTATCCTGTGACTATGAGTTTGTGTATCCCTTCTAGCAATTTTTGGGTGGAGTCTTTCCTGTTTTCTGTATAGAGTATCAAGTCATATGCAAATAGTCAAAGTTTGACTTCTTCTTTGCCAATTTGGAAAACTTTTGTTTCTTTTTGTCATATGATTGTTGTGGCTAGAACTTCCAGTACTATGTTAAATAATAGTGGTGAGTATACACATCTCTCTCTTGTACCTGACCATAGAGGTAAGCTCTCTTTTTCCCCAATGAGGATGATAATAACTGTGTGTTTTTCATATATGACCTTTATTATGTAGAGGTATGTTCCCTCTAAACTTACTTCATTGAGGGTTTTTGTCATGAATGGATGCTCAAATTTGTCAAATGATTTTTCTGCATCCATTGAAAGGATAAGGTTCTTATCCATTTTTTTTTTATTAATATGATGTATCACATTGACTGATTTGTGGATATTGAACCACCCTTGCAACCCAGGAATAAATCCCACTTGATCATGGTGAATGATTCTAATATATTGTTGGATTTGGTTTGCTATTATTTTTTGCATCTATGTTCATCAGGCATATTGGCTTATAGTTTTCTTTTTCATATGAGTCTTTGGTTTTGGTTTTAGGATAACGTGGCCTCATTGAATGATTTGGAAGTTTTCCTTGCTTTTCTGTTTCTTTGAAATAGTTTCAGAACCAGATATTAACTCTTCTTTAAATGTTTGGTAGAAGTTGTCTGTAAATCCACCTGGCCCTGGACTTTTGTTGGGAGCTTTTGATTATTGATTCAATTTCACTGCTGGTTATCAGTCCATTCAAGTTTTCTATTTCTGTCTGTTTCAGTTTTGGTAGTTTCTTTTTTTAAAATTTTATTTCTTTTTTTCAATGTTACAAGACTTTTGGTAGCTTCTAAGTTGCTAGGCATTTTTCCATTTCCTCTAGGTTGTCCAGTTTGTTGGCATATTGTTTTTCAGAATACTCTCTTATAATTATTTGTATTTCTATGGGTTTGGTTGTTATTTCTCTTCTCTTATTTGTGGTTTTATTTTTGGAGGATCCTTTCTCTTTTCTTTTTGGTGAGTCTGGCTAGAGGTTTATCAATTTAAAAAAAATTTTTTTTTTCCAAAAAACCAGCTCCTGGTTTCATGATTTGTTCTATTGTTTTGTTAGTTTCTATATCATTTATTTCTGTTCTAATATTTATTATTTCATTTATTCTGATGACTTTAGGCTTTGTTCTCTTTTTAGTTCCTTTAGGTTTAAGTGTAGGTTATTTGAGATTTTTCTTGCTTCATAAGGTGGGCCTGTATTCCTATATACCTCCCTCTTAGGACCACTTTGTTTGAGTCCCAAAGGTTTTGGACCATTGTGTTTTCATTTTCATTAGTTTTCACGTATTTTTTCTTTGATTTATTGCTTGATCCACTCATTTTTTTAGTAGCATGTTGTTTAACCTCCCTGTATTTTTGGTGTTTCCAAATTTTTTCTTGTGGTTGACTTCTGGGTTCATAGCGTTGTGCCCAGAAAAAAATGCAGCGTTATCTCAAACTTTTTGTATTTTTTGAGGCTTTGTTTGTGACACAGTATGTGATCTATTTTTGAGAATATCCCATGTGCACTTGAAAAGAATGTGTATTCTGCTCTTTTAGGGTGAAATGATCTGAATATATCTGTTAAGTCCATCTGAATATATCTGTTAAGTCCATCTGTTCCATCTGTGTCATTCAAAGCCACTGTTTCCTTGTTGACTTTCTGTTCAGATGATCTGTCAATTGCTCTAAGTGGGGTGTTCGAGTCCCCTACTATTATTGTATTATCAGTGAGTTCCATTATGTTTGTTATAAATTATTTTTTATATTTGTGACCCAGTATATCATATATTTGAGTGCTCCCATGTTGGGTTCATAAATATTTATGGTTGTTAGATCTTGTTTTTGGATTATCCCCTTTGTTATGGTACAGTGTCCTTAATCTCTTGATATAGGCTTTGTATTTAAAGTCTAGTTTGTCTGTTGTAAGTATTGTTGCTCCACTTTTTTTTGGTGTTGATGTGCATGAAAAATGTTTCTCCATCTCCTCACTTTCAATCTGCAGGTGTGTTTAGGTCTAAAAGGAGTCCCTTGTAGGCAGTAGGTAGATAGGTTTTGCTTTTTTGTCCATTCTGACACCCTATACCTTTTGATTGGAGCATTTAGTTGATTTACATTCTGGGTAATTAAAGATAGATATGTATTTAATGACATTTTATTACTTGTTGTGATTGTTTCTGGAGATCCTTTCTTGTCTTTTTCACTTTTAGTGTTTCATTATGGTTAAAGAGTCCCCTTTATTATTTCTTGCAGGGCTGATTTAGTGGTCATGAACTCCTTTAGTTTTGGTTTGTCTGGGAAATTCTTTATCTGTCCTATTCTGAATGACAGTCTTGCTGGATAAAGTATTCTTGGCTGCTTCTTTTTTTCATTTAGCACATTGAACCACTTTCTTTTGACTTGCCAAGTTTCTGTTGACAAATCTGCAGCTAGACTTACGGATCTTCCCTTGAGAGTTAAGGACTTCTTTGTGTTGTTTCTTTAAAGATTTTTTTTTCTTTATCACTGTATTTTGCAAATTTAATTATAATATGTCTTGATATTGGCCTGCTCTTGTCATTTTGATGGGAGTTCTCTGTGCCTCCTGGGACTGGATATCTCTTTCCTCCCCCAGACTAGGGAAGTTTTTAGCTATTATTTCCTCAAATAATTTATCCCCCTAAACCCCCACCCCATTTCTGGGACCATAGCCTATGACTATTGTTACCTTTGACAGAGTCACAGAGTTCCCCATGTCTATTCCCATGTTGTATAATTCTTTTTTCTTTCTTTTATCCAGCTTCCTTATTTTCCATTATTTCGTCTTCTTCTTCTTCGTTTTTTTTTTTTTTAAATACAAAGAAGGTATTCTTTTTTTTTTTTTAAGATTTTATTTATTTGACAGAGAGAAACACAGTGAGAGAGGGAACACAAGCAGAGGGAATGGTAGCGGGAGAAGCAAGCCCCCTGCCAAGCAGAGAGCCCGATGTGGGGCTTGATCCCAGGACCCTGGGATCATGACCTGAGCCGAAGGCAGACGCTTAATGACTGAGCCACACAGGCGCCCCCATTATTTCGTCTTCTAATTCACTAATTCATTTTCTGCTTCTTCCAGACTGCTATTTGTTGCATCAATCCTGTTTCCAATCTCAGTTATAGCATTCTTCATTTCTGACTGATACTTTTTCAACTCTTCTTTCTCTGTGGTCAGAGTCTCCCTCCCTTCTATCTCCTGTGGTCAGGAGTCTTCCATTCCTTTGTCAAGCCCAGCAAGTATTCTTATGATCATTGCATTACATTCCCCATCAGGCACATTGCTTTGCTTAGATCTCTGGCTGTGGCCTTATCTTGTTCTTTCAGTTTGGATGAATTCCTCTGTATTGGCATTTTGTCTAAGTTTCTGCTTTCTTCTGTGTGTTGGAAAAGCCAGCTGTTTCTTGCTTCTGAGAATAATGGCAGTGAAGAAGAGGTCATGTAGTGCCCAAGGCCTAGCATTTCAAGGAGTGTCTCTGGTGTGTGCTGTGTATGTGGTTAGCTGCAGAGGCTCTCCTTGCCTATGCTGGGAAGTGTTTGTTCCTTAGGTGGAATGTGGTGAGTTTCAACTTGGTGTGCTCTGGTCTGCTGTGAAATGAGACGTCATTTGCTTCTACTAGAACTGAGACCCTGCAGAACTCTCTGGCTGGAAGACATGGTGTGGGCTAGGGCTTGGGCTGGTCTTCTGGGGAGAGGTCTGTCAGGCTGAGTCTGGGATAAGCTTCACTGAGAAGGGCAGTCTCACCAGAGTGCTGGGACATGGGACTTAGTGTAAGCTAGTTAGGCAGCCATTTCTAGTGCTTTGCTGTTTCCTGCAGGTGGCTCTGTGTTTATGCTGGGGTAAGGGGAGGGAAGTGGCACTGGCCAGCTCCTTGGTTTCCAGAGAGGTGTCTGGGAATGCTACCTCTCAGGGATGTGCCCTAAGAAGAGTGAATAATTCCCTTCTGTGTGTCCCAGGCATTCTTCATACTGCTATTTCTATACCATTGCTCCCTAGGTCATTTGTCTGCCTTCTATCCAGGAGTAGGGCAGTGCCCTCTGGGATCTACCTTAGCCAAACCTCCTCTCCTTTAAAACTTCAGGCTTTAAGTCCCGCTGGTTGCAAGAACTCATGAAAATCAGCCTTGCTCATTCCCCTAGTCAATAACTTTGGGATGTGTTCTCCTTGTGCGGTCCTCTTGTGTGTTCTACACTCCTTTACTCTTCTCCATGACTATAGCTCCCTCCCCTCTGTAGCACATGTGATCATTTCTCCACTAAATCACACTTCCTACCTTCTTTGATGTGGTCTCTTTTCTCTCTTTAGTTGTGGAGTTTGTTCTGTCAGTCTTCAAGTTAATTTTTTGGGTATTTAGGATGGTTTGAGAGTTAAGTAGTTGTGTTTGTGAGACAAGATGAGCCTAGGGTACTCCTGCTCCCCCACTATTTTTTCACCTTCCCCCACACACCCATCCAGAATATTTAAATTTAAAGAGGGAAGACCTGGGAAAAAAGGGGCTATTTCAACTTGGTGGAATAGGAAGTCCTTAAGGAACTACTCGAAATCAAAGTTATTTTGGATGAAAGGCATTTCTTTGTGAAAACATTCCTTATATGGCAGACCATGAAAATTGAGGTAAGGATGAATTCACAGAAAGGCCTTCATATTACGACTCTGTACATAATTTTCACAGAAGGTGTAAATTTCTGGAGAAATATAGGTAACAGAAGAACTCTATGTCTTAGTTTGAGTTACCCTAGAAGCAAACCCAGAGGCAAGGAATTTAAGACAAGTAGTTTATTGGAGTTGGTTCCAGGGAAGACCAATAGGGAGGAGGGAATGTGATATAGTAAAAAGAATTGTGTATTATCAAGCCAGTTACCCTTCTGGGAAATTGGAGCCCAGTGTCGCTGTGGAGTTCTGTGTAGCAGTGTAGAACACTCTTCAATTATTCAAACCCAGAAGAAAAGAAGATGGGGTGTGTGTATAGCAATTCTGCACCCATCATATACTGAGGAGTGCTTATGGAAGCATCATTCTAAAACTTCTGGCATATCTTGTGCATGGAAAAATGTGCTCTCAGGCCCAGAAAAATAGTTCTCTGCCAGAGTTTTCAGCAGTTTTCAGTAAACATTCTCCAGGTTGCCTGACAAGTTGAATACCAAGGTAATATGGATGGAGTCTAGCAATGTCTTTTTCAATCCACCCTTTACACTAATTAGATTTACTTGCCCACCACCTTAAGTTCACCCTGTACTATTACTCACCCTTTAGTTTAGTGATTGGTCAGATTTTTTAAAGTAAAAAACCTGACTTATAGCAGAAGGGTAAGTGGGTGAGCCTTGCTGCTGCCATTGGTCCCACATTCTAAGAAACTAAACAGCAGAAGGGTAAGTGGGTGAGGTCCCTGCTGCTGCCATTGGTCCCACATTCTAAGAAACTAAAATGATTCTTGGCAAACCATTGCTTTCTATGTATAAATGTGCCTGTTCTTAGTACCACATGATGCCAAAACCCCTATCATTTTGTTGACATTCTTTGGCTTTTCAACTATTCATCTTTGTAATTAAATTTGAGTCTTTTTTGCATATAATTTGTTTTCATGTTATATTGAGTTTATTACAAATAGTACTATTTCTCACATAAACATTGGTTGGGAAATTTTACTGAGAAATATGTTCTCTGAAGTGTAAGTACTAATACCAGGGGATTTTGCACCTGGAAAATGTTCTGCAGTGTAGATATGGAAGTTTGGCTTAATAGATGTATGTTCACATCTGTCGCCACAATCACTTCATGTACTAAATTAGATTCTCTGTTAATTGTTAGCACATATTTCTTCTAGGGTATGTTTTTATTCACCAGAAACCACCTCAATAATATTTAACAAATAGCATGAAAGGAAATATCCAGAAAAATATAGAGGAAAATTCACATTTATACAGACACTGGTGAGATGAAAACACAGAGACTTTTACAGAAGGAAGTCTTTACCCCAAGAAGAGAAAAGACTGCTTGCATATGCCCATGATCCACATTACAGAAAAAACAAGATATCAATAATGTAAAAATAATTTTTAAATCAGATATTGTAGAATTCATATTCTCTGTTCAAAATATACAAGAACTAGAAATCAATAGCAGTTTTATAAACAATACTTTGGCGATTAAAAAACCTTTCTATATAACGTCAAAGAGCTACTGAAGTCAACACTATAGAATATCCAATACTTTAATTTAACCTGGGATTTAAGCTCTTGGAATTTCTAATGATCCTCCCCTTTCATCATGGCTTTGGCTTTATTCTTTATTTCCTTTTCATTTTTAAATCCGATGTTGGTGTTCTCCCTAATATTCTTAGAATTCTTTTTCTGCTTTAGTTCTGGGGATTTCTGGCCCATCATTATCATCATCGTCATTGTCATCATCATCACCACCAGCAACACCACCACCAGCACCACCGCCACAGTTAAGTAGATTGCATTGCTAAATCCTAAACAATTTTAAGATTGCATTATTTGTATTAATTTACTCAATCCACATTGTATTTTACAGATAAGGAAACAAAGGTGCAGTTTTTAATTTTTTTGAGGGGGTAGATTGTTTGCTTATTTCATGGGAACAAACTGTCAGGAATTTACCTAGGAGAGGGTACATGAAAAGCAAATTTTATGGTTGCAAGTCACCTTAAATATTTATAATTTATTTTAACATTTTGTCAGTAGCTGAATGACTATAAGATTCTACACTGAAAATCATTCACCCAAAGCTTAACAGCCTCATCCTACTTTATTCCAATATCAGAAGTTGTGAAAGAAATTGATATGTGGAACTCTGTGGTCCTTTGTAGAAAAGGTATTTTTATTTATTTATTTTATTTATTTTTATTTTTAATTTTTTAAAGATTTTATTTATTTATTTGACAGAGAGAGATCACAAGTAGGCAGAGAGGCAGGCAGAGAGAGCGGGGGAAGCAGGCTCCCTGCTGAGCAGAGAGCCCAATGCAGGGCACAATCCCAGGACCCTGAGACCATGACCTGAGCCGAAGGCAGAGGCTTTAACCCACTGAGCCACCCAGGCGCCCCTATTTATTTTTTAATCTGTAAAGATTTAAAGATTTATTTACATTTGGTGTTTGTTAATTGCACCAGCATTTTAATTTATTGATCTGTTCATACAGGCAATTTGGAGATTGTTTTCTTTGTGTATTTATTTTTATTATTTTAATTTAAATTCAATTAGCCAACATATAGTACATCATTAATTTCAGATGTGTGTTCAATAATTTATCAGTGGCACATAACACCCAGTGCTCATCACATCATGTGCCCTCCTTAATGCTCATCACATAATTACTCCACCCACCCTCCCCACCAACCTTTACCAACCCTCACTATGTTTCCTATAGTTAAAAGTCTCTCATGGTTTTTCTCCCTCTCTGGTGACATCTCATTCAGTTTTCCCTCCCTTCCCCTGCGTTGTTTCTTATATTCCACATATTACTGAAACTATATGATAATTGTCTTTCTCTGATTGATTTATTTAGTTCAGCATAATACCTTCCAGTTCCATCCACGTTGATGTAAATGTTAAGTATTCATCCTTTATCCATTCCTCTATTGTTGGACATCGAGGCTCTTTCCACAGTTTGGCTATTGTGGACATTGCTGCTATGAACATTGGGCTGCAGGTGCCTCTTTGGATCACTACATTTGTATCTTGAGGGAAAGTACCTCATACTGCAATTGCTGGCTCATAGGGTAGCTCTATTTTTAACTTCTTGAGGAACCTCCCTACTGTTTTCCAGAGTGGCTGTACCAGTTTGCATTTCCACCAACAGTGTGAGAGGGTTCCCCTTTCTCCACATCCTCACCAATATTTTTTGTTTCCTGTCTTGTTAATTTTGGCCACTCTGATTAATGTCAGGTGGTATCTCATTGTGGTTTTGATTTGTATTTCCTTGATGCCAAGTGATGTGGACCATCTTTTCATGAGTCTGTTGGCCATTTGTATGTCTTCTTTGGAGAAATGTCTGTTCATGTCTTCTCCCCATTTCTTGACTGGATTAATTGGTTTTTGGGTCTTGAGTTTGATAAGTTCTTTACAGATCTTGGATACTACATTTATCTGATATGACATTTGCAAATATCTTCTCCCAATCTCTAGGTTGCCTTTTAGTTTTGTTGACTAGATGTTTTTGTTCTTGATGAAGTCCTAACAGTTCATTTTTGCTTTTGTTTCCCTTGCCTTTAGAGACATATCTAGGAAGAAGTTCCTGTGGTTGAGGTCAGAGGGGTTGCTGCCTGTGCTCTCCTCTAGGGTTTTGATGGATTCCTGTCTCACATTTAGGTCTTTTATCTAACTTTAGTGTATCTTTGTGTATTGTGTAAGAAAATGGTCCAGTTTCATTCTTCTGGATGTGTCTGTCTAATTTTCCCAACACCGTTCATTGAAGAGATTGTCTTCTTTTTCTATTGGATATTCTTTCCTGCTTTGTTGGAGACTAGTTGACCATAGAGTTGAGGGGCCATTTCTTGGTTCTCTATTGTGTTTCATTGATCTATGTTTCTGTTTTTGTGACAACATCATTCTGTCTTGATGATTACAGCTTTGTAATATAGCTTGAAGTATGGCATTGTGATGCCACCAGCTTTTGGTTTTCTTTTTCAACATTCCTCTGGCTATTTGGGTTCTTTTCTGGTTCCATAAAAATCTGGGGATTATTTGTTCCAGCTCTGTGAAAAATGTTGATGGTATTTTGATAGGGATTGCATTGAAGGTGTAAATTGCTCTGAGTAGTGTGGACATTTTAACAGTATTTATTCCTCCAATCCATGAGTATAGAATGTTTTTCCATTTCTTTGTGTCTTTCTCCCTTTCTTTCATAAGTGTTCCATAGTTTCTAGAATACAGATTCTTTACCTCTTTGGTTAGGTTTATTCCTAGGTATCTTATGGGTTTTGGTATAGCTGTTAATGGATTGATTCCTTAATTTCACTTTCTTCTGTCTCACTGATTTCTGTGCATTGATTTTATATCCTTTCACACTTATGAATTACTGTATGTGTTCTAATAATTTGTGGGTGGAGTCTTTTGGGTTTTCCATGTAGAGTATTATGTCTGCAAAGAGGGAGAGAGAGGGACTTCCTCTTTGCCAATTTGAATGCCTTTTATTTCTTTTTGTTGTCAGACTGTTGAGGCTAGGACTTCTAGTACTGTTGAACAGTAGTGGTGAAAGTGGTCATCTGTTGTGTTCTTGATATTAGGGGAAAAGCTTTCAGGTTTTCCCCATTGAGAATATTTGCTATGGGCTTTTTGTAGATGGCTTTTATGATATTGAGTTATGTTCCCTCTATCCCTATCCCTTTAACCAAGAAGGTATGTTGTATTTTGTCAAATGCCTTTTCTGCATCAATTGAGAGGATCATATGGTTCTTGTCCTTTCTTTTATTAATGTGATCTATCATGTTGATTGATTTGTGACTGTTGACCTACCCTTGTATCCCAGGAATAAATCCTACTTGGTCATGGTGAATAATCCTTTTAATATACTGTTGTATCCTGTTGGCTAGTATTTTGGTGAGAATTTTTGCATCCGTGTTCATCAGGAATATTGGTCTGTAATTCTCCTTTTTGGTGGGCTCTTTGTTTGGTCTTGGGATCAAGGTAATGTTGGCTTCATAGAATGAGTTTGGAAGTTTTCCTTCCATTTCTATTTTTTGAAACAGCTTCTGAAGAATAGGTATTATTTTTCTTTAAAGATTTTATTTATTTATCTGAGAGAGAGAGAGAGTACACTAGCATGGGGAAGGGCAGGCAGAAGGGGAGGGAGAAGCAGGCTCCCTGCTGAGCAAGGAGACCGATGCAAGACTTGATCCCAGGATCCTGGGATCATGACCTGAGCTGAAGGCAGACATTTAACAGACTGAGCCACCCAGGCGCCCTGAAGAATAGGTATTATTTCTTCTTTAAATGTTTAATAGAGTTTTCCTGGGAAGCCATCTGGCCCTGAACTCTTGTGTGTTGGGAGATTTTTGATTACTACTTCAATTTTCTTGCTGGTTATGGGTCTGTTCAGATTTTCTACTTCTTCCTGTTTCAGTTTTGGTAGTTTGTTTTTTGGAATGCATCCATTTCTTTCAGATTACCTAATATTTTGGCAGATAGTTGCTCATATGTTCTTACAATTGTATTTCCTTAGTGTTGGTAATGATCTCTCCCCTTTCATTCTGCGAGTTCATTAATTTGGGTCCTTTTTCTTTTCTTTTCATTAAGTGTGGCTAGGGCTTTATTGATCTTGTTAGTTCTTTCAAAGAACAAGTTTCTAGTTTCATTGATTTGTTCTACTTTCTGTTTCATTGATTTCTGTTCTAATCTTAATTATTTCTCTTCTTCTACTGGGTTTAGGCTTTGTTTCTTGTTCTTTCTCTAGCTCATTTAGGTTGTAGTTTAGCTTGTGTATTTTAGACTTTTCTAATTTTTTGAGAAAGGTTTGTATTGCTTTGTACTTCCCTCTTAGGACTGCCTTTGCTGTATACCAAAGGTTTTGAACAACTGTGTTTTCTTTTTCACTTGTTTCCATGAATTAAAAAAAAAAAAGTCTTCTTTAATTTCCTGGTTGAGCCATTCATTTTTGGTAGGATGCTCTTTAACCTCCAAGTGTTTGAGTTCCTTCCAACTTTCCTCTTGTGATTGAATTCAAGTTTCAAAGCTTTGTGGTCTGAAACATGCAGGGAATAATACTAATATTTTGTATCAGTTGAGACCTGATTTGTAACCCAGTATATGATCTTTTCTAGAGAATGTTCCATGTGCAGTCAAGAAAAATATGTTTTTTGTTGCTTTAGAGGTGAATGCTCTCTATATATCTGTGAAATCCATCTGGTCCAGTACATCATTCAAATGCCTGTTTCCTTGTTGATCTTTCTGCTTAGATGATCTGTCCATTGCTGTGAGTGGGGCATTGAAGTTCCATACTATTATTTTTTATTATAAATGTGTTTCTTTAATTTAGTTATTAATTGGTTGGTATGATTGCCTGCTCCCAAGTTAGGAGCATAAATATTTATAATTGTTAGATCTTCTTGTTGGATGGACCTTTTAAGTATGATACAATGTCTCTCTTCATCCCTTACTAGAGTCTTTGGCTTAAAATCTAATTTGTCTGATATGAGGATTGCTATCCAAGCTTTCTTTTGAGGCCCATTAGCGTAAAATGGTTTTCTATCTCATCCTTTTCAATCTGGAGGTGTCTTTAGGTCTAAAACGTGTCCCTTGTAGACAGCATATGGATG
>JAQQSY010004041.1:0-12577 GCA_028646535.1 Procyon lotor
GTATTGTAATGCTTAATATAATGATTTTAATCAGCAGTG
Source organism: Procyon lotor (assembly GCA_028646535.1). NCBI lineage: Eukaryota > Metazoa > Chordata > Mammalia > Carnivora > Procyonidae > Procyon > Procyon lotor. Next base: position 40 of record JAQQSY010004041.1, read on the forward strand.
GCTTCACTTTCAGCTGGACCCCTAATAAGTCTTCGAATTCCTCTTTTTCCTGCAGGACCTTTTGGTTTAGCAAAACTTTGCTTATGTGCATGCTGCTTTGGGTGTACTTCTTCATAAAGGAAATCTGCTGTCAACTCATCCCCATTGTCTATCTCGATCTGTAAGAGATGGAATCAGTCAGGTGTGATCCTATGTGAAAAAGACAACATTCAAAACCTAGTACAAGCTAGGAGCCAGTTTTCAGGTGTGAATGCTCACCAATAGATACATAATACTCATTCTAGCAGGAGAGTGTCAAGGACCATATGTAAATAGTTTCACTTTCTCCTTTGAGGGGGGTACACTGCCTGAATACATAAGCAGCAATAATAATTTTCTAATTGGTTCCCTCTTTCTTCTCCTATTTAACTAATGGTTAAGAAGCCACCACTATATTCTCGGGTTGTTCCGCTTTGGTACACTATACATATTCAAGAAACATTCCTCATTGGCTCCTTTATTACTTGAGACACTTGAAATCACTAGAACAGGGACAAATTTGGCCTGAATTAAGAGTGTGTTTTACATTTTTAAAGGGTTATAAACATAAAATAATAAAACAAACAAGAATATGTAACAAAGACCATACGTGGCCTGGTGAAGCCTAGAATATTTTCTATCAGGTCTTCTAGTAGAAAAAGTCAGCCAGTCCTTGCTAACCTTCGAACTTAAAAAGCTTGAAGGGTTCAGTATCTAATACACTGGTAGTTTTAGGGACCTGTGTTTTAATGAGTTGAAGGGCTCAAGAATAAACCCCATCTTTCCCCCTGTCTCATTTGCATTTAAGAAAATAAATTTAATAAAATTGGTAGCATAGCTTCCCAAATTCAAATGTTTATGCCCATTCCCTCCTTTCTCAAAAACTAGATTCTCAACCATCCCATGATTCAGTTATAAATGGAGACCGTAGTTCCTTATTAACAGCAAGTGTTGAGACAAGCACAAGTATGTATCTCTAACAGCACTGTCCAATAGAACTTTCTGCAATATGAAAATGTTCTCTAAATTCTGCACTGTCCAATAGACAGTAGCCACTAGCCACAAGTAGCTAATGAACACCTGAATGTGATTAAGAAACTGAATTTTAAATTTTACTTAATTTTAATTTATATTTAATTAGCCATATGTAGCTTATGACTATATATTAGAGAGTACAGATATGTAAGGAGACTGGAGTAATATCAGATCATTCTCAAGCACTTAAAGAAGACCCTAGGGATTTATGATGAGAACAAGAAAAAATACTTTCACTAATAAATCATAATACATCACAAACTACATGGAAAAGACAAAGATCTAACAAAACCTGAAATTTAAAAACAATTTTACCTTTCTAATGACATCCATTTGTAGTTGTCTTTCTACAATTTCTAGCAGAGGGCTCTTGCAGCTAGAATACAGCATCCGTTCTCTTATACTGCATGTGTATCCAGGCATTGAATAAATAAAAACTGTAAGTTAAAATAATAAATACAATTAGCAATACATCAATTAAAGCAAATATTAAGCTTCACAGAACTATAAGTCCTCTGGGCAAGAAGTGATAATACAGTTCTAAAAAATCAATAAGCTAACTGAAAATATGATAAGACAATATATTATATACCTATGGACTCCAAATAGTCTCCTTCATGGGAATGTTTATACAGGAAGAAATGGTACCGTGCTGAATCCTTGGGAATCCTCTTTGGCAAATCTTTTAGTTCTGTATTTGTTGTGCTGGCCAAAATTATAATCTCATTTTTTATATCTATTTCCTGTCAATAAGAAATTCATTCATGAAAACAGATACACAGCAATTTAAAATTTATAATAAAAAAACTAGGAGACAAAGGGAACCTTACACAGGTTTGACTTTTCATAATGAACATATATTGTTTCACAGTTTTAAGAAAACTAATTAAAAAATCAGGAAACAATTTTATATCCATGAAAAATAAACCTTGTATAAGCCATGAGACACCAAAAACAGCAGCCATTTCATAATAATTGCCATATATCTCTTACCAATTGCACATAGTTGAGCTGTCTGTTACTTAATTGTTCCAAAGCCTGAAAAGCTTCTCGAGAAATAGGAAATGCTACTCCTTGTAGTGTTTGATGCTTAGTGTCCACACTCACGTCAGTCTGTACCTAAGAATGACAGATTTAATTTAGTGATGTTTTAGCATTTAGCAGTGTCATACAGCAAAGATAAGAAAACCCAATCTCTATCAAGTGTCATTCCACCTTACCCACTTTAATATAAGTAAAATTAACACTTAAAATACTATGAACTTAAAAAGGCAAGTAATTGTCCATGTTTGTTCCTATTCTGCTAGCATTCTGTCAACATGCACAGTGCATGACATATCTTTAGTAATGTTGGGAGTGAACACGAGTATGCAGTGTTAGTGGGGCTTTGGGGGGAGGTCATCTATATGTTTGGTTTGGCACATATGCAACAAACTATGTAAGTTCCTGCAAGTGTCCTTAGATTACACCTTTAATTATAAAATTTTACTTGATAAAATTTATCAACAGTATGATGTCTATACAGCATGTATCAAACTTTACTTTGTTCTATTAGACATAAAATGCAACACAAACACCATGCATTGAATTGAAAGGAGTGCGAACAGTATACAAAGACACAACACAGCTCAACAAATTATACTACTGCAGAAGTTCCAGACTTTGAACTTTCATTATTAGAAGAGTACTTCAAGAAAGCTTTCAATGCACATGTTTTAAGACTTTTATACTCAAATGATAGCTAGTATAGGGTCTCATTTGCAGTGCTGCAACAGAAAGTCGAATAGAAATTTTACTTTTAAAAAAATGAATGGAGATTCTACAGCATAAATGATATTGGATAATGAAAACATCATAGAACATATGCAAATGCATACCCCAATACGATCCTCTGGGTTCTGATTGCAAGGAATAAAACAAACTATCAAACTTAAAAAAAAAAAAAAATCACATAAAAATCCTTACTCAAATAACTTGAGTTAAAATAATATAAAGATAGATCCTTGCTATCAGGTTAATATTAAATAATATTCAATCACTTTCCAGACTGATTCCTATTAGTCGGTTACTTAGACTAACGAATAGTGGTTTCTGCTACTTGTTCTTTCCTATAAAATTCCAGTAAAAATATAGTTATTCTAACATGTAACTAGAACAGCTGCAGTAAACACATTAGAAATATGATAAACTATAATGTGGATGAAATTTACTGATTCTAATATAACTGAGCTAAACAAGTACTCAAAAGCCATTTCCCATATATACATATGCATCCAAGTAGTGTTCACAGAAGTTAATTTATAGAGCTTCTAGAAATACCAAATATCTTATAGCATTTACATTTTACTCTCTTTAGTCACCAAACAAAATAATATAATAAAACAATAGAATGTAACAAAACAAACCTGCTTCGGCAACTTCATTAGATAGAATTCTTTGCCCTAAATGGGTAACACACATTTTCCCCATTTATTTAGTATTCGAAGTATAAAATTAAAAAAAAGTTGTACTTCCAACAGGAAGATTAACTATTCTGTCACATACAAATATAGGAGGAAGCTACTTATGAAATTGATACAAATTTTAATATTTACTTTTAGCTTTTTTCCTGAAAATACATTAAGCACATAATCTTGTCTCTAAACTATACAGAATAAATGCAAGCTATCTAACTTACTTATTCTCTAGTTACCTCTACATCTATTAATTAAAAATATCTTTTCAAACACTTAAAATCTTGCAAGAATATCAAAACTGTAATTTACCTCATTAATTTTAATCTGCCGTAATTCTTCCTCAGCTGCAGTCAACGGGGCAGGAGAAGATTGTGACACCAGGTATTTTTTATAACCATGTAATGATACATCTTCCTGTAAACACAGAAATGGATTGTTATTAGTTATTCCCTAGAAAACCTCCATTAAGTCACTCTAGGAAAACAAAATTATTAATTTAACAGGGAAAAAAAATTTTTAAGATTTTATTTATTTATTTGACAGAGAGAGAGACAATGAGAGAGGGAACACAAGCAGAGAGAATGTGAGAGGGAGAAGTAGGCTTCCAGCTGAGCAGGGACCCTGATGTGGGGCTTGATCCCAGAACCCTGGAATCATGACCTAAGCCGAAGGCAGACACTTAATGACTGAACCATCCAGGCACCCCAGAAAATATTTTGATTGAAAAATAGTATCATGAATTTTACTATTTATTTTTCAAAAATCCTCTACTGTATAGGTTCCAAAAAATTTTAAGGGGGAGTATTTACTCTTCATTTCCTGAAGTTTTCTAATTACTAAATGGGTATGAGTGTGTTGGTGGTGATGCCAGTCACATGATGAACTTGGTCATGTTCAAGTCTACAGGACAATTATAATTAACTTTCTGGAGGAATCTGCCCCATAACTATTCAATAATCAACACATTCAGATTCTGAATTCTCTATTGTAATAATTTATATAATTTCTCTATAGTTATTCATAGAAAATGATTGTAGCTCTTATTTCAAAGAATAAAATATTCTAAAAAGGTCTTTTTCATTGAAATTTTGATTTGAAAGCAGCAGAGGGAGAGGGAGAAGCAGACTCTGCACTGAGCAGGGAGTTGACGTGGGGTTCCATCCCAGGACCCTGGGATCACTACCTGAGCCACTCAGATGCCCCCCCATATAAATTTATAACAAATTCTTAATCATAATTGAACTAATTAAATGTCAAAAATACCTAAAATTTACCATCTCTTCCAAGCAGTCTCTCATTTTTCTGAGCCTATTTCGCTATTCTTAAAATGAAAAGGTTGAACTAAATGAGGGGTTAAACTAGATGATCTCTATGGTATAGTGTAGTTACTAAAGACTAACAAAAGATATTCCAACATATTTTAAAAGATAAGTACATGTTAACTTGCTTATCATATGAAATATAATATTTTATCTTATTTTTATATTTACGGATTCATTAGTCTGATTTCATATCAATTACCCACTCCTAGGAGTTCTGATATGGTTTAATTATAAGAAGTAGAACCCACATATATAAAAATGTAAGTTTTGTACCTTTACTGTTCCAAATACTTCATCTTTAATGTGGCCACCTCCAAACTCCTTTTTCAGAGTTGCTCTTGTTGCTGCATACAACATTTTTTGACGAACCTAATAAGTTGTGAAAGTTTACTTAGCAGTTTATAGAAGAAAACTATCACTACAAGAGAAAATACTTTCTGAATGTATTAAAATCTTCAAGCACATTAAATATAAACTGTGATAAAGCTGAAGTCCATGGGCTATAATATGCTGAAGTATATGTGTATAAATAGCCCTGATAAAACTTCATCTATTAAGGTAGATTTCAATTTATAATATGTCATATTTTACAAAAAGTGGGAAACTAGATTTTAAAAAATTACTCACTTCTCAAAGTATACAATGAGTTCAAGAATTAAAAAAAAAAAAACCCACTTAAAATACTACATTATAATATGAGGAAGAAAACATCACTTGAAGTAACCTGAACACTGACATTTTACATTCAGCAAATCTAGATTTACATCTAGCAAATCTAGATCAGATGTTACTAATTAAGCTGTTTAAGAATCAAATGTTCATGGCATACATATGGCATATACCCTTCTATGAGGAATACAAAGATGAAAACAACTACAATATAAACTATTATTAAAGAATTTAATAGCAACTGTTGAAAACTATTAAAGGTAACTACTAAAGGTAACTACTGCCAACCAAAAGAAATAGTTTTATAATACTGAATGGTCAAATCCAGTAGTCTGAATCAGTCTGCTAACGAACTTTCCTAAAAGAAATACTTGCGTGTCATGCCCATCATTTGAATGGTAGCTATTAAGAATATTTACTATAACATTCAACTAGGTCTCAGAAATATTCAAAGTTTTAATCTCAGAGCATAGTCATTTATATATAACTGCCAAAGATATTTAAATTTAAAATCAGTAATAATTCTATTGATTTGAAAGGCAAGACTTCTGAATCTAAGTGCATTACTCCTGATTCTACATTACCAATATAAGGATTTTCTTCATGATCATTCCCTTCTTTGGGAAATAACTATTGCTTCTTAACTTTCTCTTAGCCTAGGAATATTTCAGAAAAAAAAATTCTAGCATTTAATGTTAAACAAGTCACAAAAAAATTACTTACATGAGAATGATCTGGAGACCAGGCAATGAATATCCATTCATATCCCTGGGCATTCTGAGAATCTAACCTGAATAATATATAGCACGGCTGTTTGTCCTCCAATAGGGGTAAAACAAAGGAATCATAATCCTTATCCCAGGAATCTGAAGGCTGACTACATGATCCAATCACAAGTTTCTCTATAAAGAACAATTTTTAAAAGACACATGAAATGTTTTAAATACCAAATGGTAAGGAAGAAAAGAATAAAATAATAATACAGTTATCTCCTATTACTATTATTCACATCAAGAAGTCAAAATAGGGGGCACCTGGATGGCTGGCTCAGTCAGTTAAGCAGCTGCCTTGGGTTGAGGTCCTGATCCCAGAGTCCTGGGAAATGCACCAGCCTCCCTGCGCAGCAGGAAGTCAGCTTCTCCCTCCGCCCCTCCGCCCCTAACCCGACCTGTGGTCTTTTGCTCTCTCAAATAAATAGAGTCTTAATAAAAAAAAAAAACAGAAAAATTTTATGACTAGGATGGTTAAAATATTTTAAAAACACAAGAAAGAAACATATGATAAAATTGTATTCATATTTGAAAATAGTTGAGTTCAATGGTTGAAGAATGGGTGAATATTTTCCAAAATGTTTATAAAAGTTATCAACAAAATATGTATTATGAGCATATTATTGTTCAAAGGCAGAATTTCTGAAACACTGAATTGTGCAATAGAAAATACTACATAAAACCATGTTTAGTGCTTACTTGGCCATAATGCTACAAATAAAAAATTTTGTCCAGAAGCATAAATTGGTGCAGCCATTTGGCAAAATCAAGTAAAACTGTGAATGTTCTCTGCATAGAAAATCTCTTGCACGTGTGTTCACTGCACTATATGAGAACAGTGGAAACTGCAAGTAACCAAAGCATTCATCACTAAGAAAATGATCACAGAATGTGATGAATTATATATTTTATATTATGTTAAATTCAGACTCAAAAATAGTGAACTCTGTCAAAGCTAATTACAAAAATAATAATTACAGAATTATAATAATAATAATTACAGGAAAAAAGACGCAGAATAAGACATCAGTTTAAATGAACTTAAAAACTCAAAACAGCACTATAAGCTATCTAGGGATACATATAAGAACTAAAGAAATATAAAAACTCCTAATACAGTTGCCTCAGGAATATGAGGTCAGGAAGTGAAACTGTTTAAACGGGATGCCCTTATATCAAACAAATATTAAGTCTAAAAAAAGCTGAAGCAAATATGATAAAACATTAGCAGTTATTAAGAGATGGAAGTATTTTTGGCTGCCTGGGTGGGTTAAAGCCTCTGCCTTCGGCTCAGGTCATGATCTCAGGGTCCTGAGATCTAGCGCTGCATCGGGCTCTCTGCTCAGCGGGGATCCTGCTTCCCCCTCTCTCTCTGCCTGTCTCTCTGCCTGTTTGTGATCTCTCTCTCTCTCTCTCTCTCTCTGTCAAATAAATAAATAAATAAATAAAATCTTTAAAAAAAAAAAAAGAGATGGAAGTATTTTTATTTATTCTTTATAATTTCCTTATTTCAAAATTTTCCTCAAAACAGAAAGATCAGAAAATGAATTAGGAAAAAGTATCATTTTCCTTTGTAGTGATCCTAATTAGACAAACTTTTCCACTTTAGTCACTTAACTAGTCAGTCAGGAAGTGATGGCCTTTAAAATTTAGCTCAATATTCCTAAAACAAGCTGCTTTATGATCTATGTTTATTCCTATCAAGTGTGGCAACATATATTTACAACAACTGCATATTTTTCAAACTACTCTGGTATTTTTAATATATAAGTAGAAAATGAAAAGCAAATGGGTTTACCTTCTGTTTATAAAAGAACAAGTTATTCTTCCAAAGCAAAATTATTTCCAGGTATTTAAGAAATTAGACCAACGGAATATTTTAAGATACTCATTTCTAAGAATATTAATTGTCCAAATTCAAATATAGCCAAATTAAAAGATTCTCCCACCCAATTTCCCTGCGACAGAATTATTTTGAAAGGATCAATTTATAGTTTGTTACAATCTTAGAACTTTGTCCCAAAACAAAAAAAGGGGGAATCATTTCTTCAGCACAAACTGCAATCAAGTGGAAAAGATGGGAGTCTGAAATCCTTTGTTTCTACTTCAAAACTAATTTTACTGAGTAACAATTCTCAAGTAATGTTTGTGGGCGGGTGGGGAGAGAATCACCTGTTTACTGATTTCCATTCCAGGGATGGAAGCATTAACATTAGAAATGGATTGTGATATAGAAACTGAGACAAAAAGTAAAAGAGGAAGATATCACACTAAAAAAGCATCTCTCTGTTTCCCTGACAGTCAACTACAGAATTCAGAGGATAGGCAGCCACCAATGGGACATGACCAAAAGTAAATGATCCACTCTACCTAAAGGCAAGTTTTGAACTTGCTTCACATTAATTAATAGTTCCAATCACTGACAATGTCTTAGAAATTTAAAAATATAACACTCAATAATCTAAGGACAAACAGTATTTAAAAATGTGTAACTAACCATTTTCAATAGATATTTTTAGGAGTCTGTATTTTCCATTTCTTGCTCTGGCAAAGATATCTTTAACGTCGTCACTTGCTGTGGAAAAAGATAAAGACAAGTAAACCCATTTTTTATGCTTATGCATTAATACTTCCAAATGCTACTTAAATAAGGAGAAATTAATTGTAATACCAAAAAAAATCTTGATTATGTAGCACCCTATCAGTAACTTAAACTATAAAACTTAAAGGTATAACAGTGGACACTGTACACAACTAAGAAATATTAAGAGCTTAAAAGTATATTAAGATTTTAATTCTGTTTTAGCTAGATAATTCCAAAGCAAAAACAACACTGGGAGTGAAAATATTAAAGTTATTCAAATCCAATAATGAACAAATTACAATTTTAAAAAACACTTCTATTGCTTGGTTGAAAACCTTTAATTTTCTTCTAGTCCAATTTCAAAATTATAATAAAGATTCAATTCATTTTTACATTTTCATACTAAAAACCATAAATATCAGGTATCCTATCCCGATTAAACAAAAAGTCAATAAAATATATTCAAGCTTATACTTCTGGTAATATTTTTCTAACTCGTATTTCTCAAAAAGCTCCAGTTCAGTAAGCAAATACATATTTAATAACCCTCCTGCTCCTACTAAAGCTTCAATTTCATTCTGATTTCGTTCTGGGTTGTACACTGAGAGCAAGAAGCACTATTTAAGTAGTGATTGCTATCCTCAAACATGAAAATCAATAATTACATATTTAAATGTCAAACTAACTCAGAACCGTGCTTTTAGGTTTGAGAGTATTTTGCTTGTGTTTGTGTGTGCAGGGAGAGCTGTGGGGTGGTCAAAGACCCACAGGAACAAAACACAAGTAAATGTTCTTCTGGGAAAAAGATTCGTTGTCTATTAACAGGAAGAGCGTGGGTTTATATTAGCACTCGTTAAGTAATCGCTAGTAACCCCGGGATATATTATTTGATTCTGATGAGCTGAGCGCTTCCAGACTGCCCATTTTCAAACCAGGAAATAATGGAGGTCAGATATAATTGCACATTGAACTGCCTTCACGGGATGATTGAATACAGCCACAAAGACCAGACTTTTCAGTTCCCTGGGGAAGCACCTAAGAGAAAGATCAAAACATCTACTCAGGATTCCTCAGAACGTAAATTGTTTCCATTTTGGAAGAAAATGCGGAAGAGTTTGGGAAGCACCTTCATTGGGAATTAAAAAGATTCCAGTATCTCTCGTTTTATAATCAAAATCTTGTTATAATCTCCTTTTCACAGTGAAAGGTAAGTTCGCCCGTCTTTCTAGAGCAAGAGGAGCCCCAGTCGGCTCCACTGTTCAGGTCTCCCCTACCGGATAAAAAGGGGGAAAGTTGGGCTACCTTCAGGGACGGTGGAAGGCACGCCCCCTTCACCCAGGCCTCCTCCGAAACCAGTTTCCTTCGCTTCTGCGAAATTTCGGGTCAGTCTGTAACGTGGCGGCGGCCGGACCCGAAGGGACGCAGGCCGGGAGCGCCCGGGGCCAGAAAGCTCGGAGAGGCGCAGAGGCCCGGCCTGCCCCGCGAGATCGGCTCCCTTCCTCCGGGCTCGACTCCAGCCCTGCTAGTCCCGCAGCCCTCCCGGCTCGCCCCGGGCCCCTGGGAGCCCGTTCCCAGCGCGCCGCTCCGGGGGCCGTTACCTTGGATGCCGGTCTGATGGGACATGGCGGCGGCCGCGGGCTCCCGGCTCCGGCGCTAAGTGCTGAGAGCCGCCCCGGCCGGCGCCTCCAGGAAGTGGCAGCTCCTCCGCCGGCCGCAGCGCGTCATCCGCCTGCGACCCGCGGCGGCCCCGCCCAGTTAGGCCGACTTTGTCCTCGCGCGCTCCTGTCGCCCCCGCCCCACCCGCCCCCGCGCGCTCTTCAGAAGGCTGCAAATCCGCTCTCCCAGCGCTCTTCTCCAACTGTCTCCGGGGGTCTCTGCCCCGGCAGTTGCCGCCGCTTCTCCAGTTCCCACCACCGCGAAACCCCGCAGAGCCTGCAGGATGGCTTTGCCCTTTGGTGCCTGCCCCCCAGCGACCCTGTCCGACATCGCCTTTCGCTAGTGCAGCAAAAAGATGCCTTTTAAAGCAATTTTAAAAAGATGTGCACAGTATCTTTCTTGGTTCACTTTTCCAGTAATCTATACAACGTAAAGGGTCACTCCCTTCCCCGTTTTTTAAAATGAGGATTAATGTATAGGTGGTCTCCCATCAAAATCTCCCACACTTTTAAATTAATCTGAGACTGTTAACTTTTCTTTTTTCAGTTGGCTACTTTGAGAGATCAAGTTTTCCTTTCTCTTCATTCCAAAAAGAGACAGCCCTTAAAAGTGAGATTAACTGATTTGAATACTCCTTTGTAGTCAATTTTATCACTGTAAACTGCCGCTGTGCTTTAGATTGGCCGTTTATTCTTGAATTAAGTATTCAGGATTCATTTGGATAAGTTTGTAAGATAATATATTATTAAAATTTCTTTCCTATTTCTGCTCTTAAAAACGTGTATTTTCCTTCTCAAAGGTAATTTTAATACTTTTGTACTACTTTTCTACCACCCCTAGATTATAGTTCCCTAGGTAGAAAACTGGGTCTTTTGTTCTTAGGGCCTTGAACTGACGAATATACAAAATTACAATCTGCTTATCAAGAAATACTTTCTTCAGCCAGTAATAGAAATGCAAGTTAACAAAATCACTTTTCAAATACAATGTATTTTTAACTAGTCATTAACTATCAGGCTTGCAATTATTTTTCTTTGCCAGGCTCACAGAAAAGAAGGTTGCTATGTTCTGTTCCTTGTTATCTAAACTTCGTTTCACAAACAGATCATGATATTATGGAATAAGCAAAATTTAGTCTGAGTTTTGTAACCTGTTTGGATTTAAGAAATGTTGGTAGAGTTTCATTTTAACCAAATTCTTACTGACACAACAGTTCTTTCTGATTTTCCTGTTTTGATTGTTTTGTTGAGCAGAGAGAAAATTGCAGTTCATCTTCAGTTTTTTGACTGATTCACATCTTGGTAACTAGGGAAAATTGCCTAAGAAGTTGGCATTGGTCAAAAGTGCTGATAAGAAAAAATAAGTGTTCTATATTTATGCTTAGAAAAGACAATGGTATGAGCAGCACTAAAGAATAGGAAAGTCCTGTTAAATTGGATAGGCCCACCCTGGAATGCACCAGAAAGTGCTTATTTTCAGGCAGTACAGTAGTTTGACTACTGCAAGGGCCTTGGTGCATTGTTTTCAAAACAGCAGTGTTTCTCTGAGCAAAACAGGGAATCTGAGAAAGAAAAATATTTGCTAAGCTATAAAAAGGATGGCCAAAATGATCATTTTTACTGCTCATCAGTGCTTCTACATATATTTAAATAATTTCCTCTATTTGACTTTTTTTATGTATGTGCAAAGAAAATGGATTTTTAATGCTTTCAAAGGGTGTTTTATGAAAATATTTCTGGACCATATTGACTATACACTTAAATCTCTCTAATTTATTATGTATGATGTTTATTTCAGATTGGGTTAAAGTTTGGCATTGTACTAACTTTGGAGAAATAGTATATTGAATATATATAGTACTACTGCTGCATATATTTTACCTACCTAGGCAAACAGATTGTGGTAGAAATCCTGTTCCTTTGGTTAATCTCTCTTGCTTACAACTTTAATTTGATCACAGTCATGACTTCTTGCCTTAACTTTTTTTTAATTGTAATCAAATATATATAACATAAAACTTATCATCTT
>JAQQSY010004042.1:0-12575 GCA_028646535.1 Procyon lotor
AATATCTTCTCCCATTCTGTGGGTTGCCTGTTTGTTTTGTTGATTGTTTCCTTTGCTGTGCAGAAGCTTTTTATCTTGATGAAGTCCAAAATGTTCAATTTCACTTTTGTTTCCTTTGTCTTTTGAGACATATCCTGAAAGATGTTGCTGTGGTTGATGTCCAAGGTTACTGCCTATGTTCTCCTCTAGGATTTTGATAGATTCCTGCCTCACATTGAGGTCTTTTATCCATTTCGAGTTTATCTTCGTGTATGGTGTAAGAGAACGATCAAGTTTCATTCTTCTACATAGAGCTGTCCAATTTTCTCAGCACCGTTTGTTGAAAAGACTGTCTTTTATCCACTGGATACTTTTTCCTGTTTTATCAAAGATTTATTGACCATAGAGTTGTGTGTCCATATCTGGGTTCTCTATTCTGTTCCACTGGTCTATGTGTCTGTTTTTGTGCCAGTACCATGTTGTCTTGGTGATCACTGCTTTGTAGTAAAGCTTGAAATCCAGCAATGTGATGCCCCCAGCTTGGTTTCTTTTTTTCAGCGTTTGCTTAGCAATTTGGGGTCTTTCCTGGTTCCACACAAATTTTAGGATTGCTTGTTTCAGGCCTTTAAAAAGTCCAGTGGAATTTTGATAGGAATGGAATTGAAAGTATAGATTGCTCTGGGCAGTATAGACATTGAAACAATGTTTATTCTTCTGATCCAGGAACATGGAATGCCTTTTCCACCTTTTTCTGTCTTCTTCAATTACTTTCATGAGCGTTCTGTAGTTTCTTGAATACAGATCCTTCACTTTTTGGTTAGGTTTATTCCCAGGTATCTTATGATTTTTGGTGCTATCGTAAATGGAAATTATTCCTTAATTTCTCTTTCCACAGATTCCTTGTTAGTGTATAGGAAAGCAACCAATTTTTATGCATTGATTTTGTATCCTGCCCCATTACTGAATTGCCTTATGAGTTTCAGTAGTTTGGGTGTGGAGTCTTTTTGGTTTTCCATATAGGGTAACATGTCATCTGCGAAAAGAGAGTGTTTGAATTCTTCATTGCCAATTTGAATACATTTTATTTCTTTTTGTTGTCTGATTGCTGTCGCTAGGACTTCTAGCACTATGTTGAACAAGAGTGGTGAGAGTGGGCATCCTTGTCGTGTTCCCGATCTCAGAGGGAAGGCTGTCAGCTTTTCCCCATTGAGAATGATATTTGCTGTGGGCTTTTCGTAGATAGACTAGATGAGGTTGAGGAATGTTCCTTCTATCACTATACTTTGAAGGGTGTTATTCAGGAACAGATGCTGAATTTTGTCAAATGCTTTTTCTGCATCAATTGAGAGGACCATGTGGTTCTTCTCTCTTCTCTTATTGATCTGTTCTATCACATGGATTGATTGGCGAATGTTGAACCACCCTTGCATCCCAGGGATTGATAGATCCCACTTGGTTGTGATGAATAACCTTTTTGATGTGCTGTTGGATCCTATTAGGTAGGATCTTGTTGAGAATCTTGGCATCCATAGTCATCAAAGATATTGGTCTGAAATTCTCCTTTTTGGTAGGGTCTTTGCCTGGTTTGGGGATGCGGGTAATGGTGACTTCATAGAAAGAGTCTGGAAGTTTTCCTTCTGTTTCTATTTTTTGAAACAGTTTCAGGAGAATAGATATTATTTCTTCCTTTGATCTCTGCTCTGATCTTGATTATTTCCCTTCTTGTGCATGGGGTTGGCTTCCTTGTTGTTGGTTTTCCAGTTTTTTGTGGTGTAAGGAGAGCTGGTGTAGTCGAGATTTCTCCATTTTTTTGAGTGAGGCTTGGACAGCTATGTATTTCCTCCTTAGGACTGCTTTTGCCGTGTCCCATAGGTTTTGCATCGATGTGTCTTCATTCTCATTTTTCTCCATGAAATGTTTAAGCTCATCATTGATTTCCTGGTTGATCTCAGTATCCTTGAGCAGGTGGTCTTTAGCCTCCAAGTGTTTGAATTCCTTCCAAACTTCTTCTTATGGTTGAGTTCCAGTTTCAGAGCATTGAAATACAGGGAATCATCTCAATCTTTTGGTATTGGTTGAGACCTGATTTGTGGCCCAGTATGTCGTCTATTCTGGAATAAATTCCATGTGCACTCGAGAAAAATGAGTATTCTGTTTTTTTAGGGTGGAATGTTCTGTATATATCTATGAGGTCCATCTGGTCCAATGTGGCATTCAAAGCTCTTGTTTCTTTATTGATTTTCTATTTAGATGATCTGTTACTGAGAGTGGTGTGTTTAGGTCCCCTACTAGGATTGTATTCCTATCAAAGTGACTCTTTATTTTGATTAACAGTTTTTTTTATGTAGTTGGCTGCTCCTATATTGGGGTCATAAATGTTTACAATTGTTAGATCATCTTGGAGGATAGACCCTTTCAGAATGATGTAATGTCCTTCTGTATCTCTGACTACAGTCTTTAGCTGAAAATCTAATTTAATTAACAGGAGAATCACTACCACAGCTTTTGTTTGAGGCCCATTGGCATGAAAGATGGTTTTCCATCCTTTCACTTTCAGTCTGGGTGTATCTTTTGATTCCAAATGTGTCTTGTAGACAGCATTTGGATGGGCCCTGCCATTTTATCCATTCTGCAACTCTGTACCATTTTATAGAAGCATTTAGGCCATTCACGTTGAGAGTGATTATTGAAAAATAAGTGTTTATTGACATCGTGATTCCTGTGTAGTTCTTCTTTGTATTGATTGTAAATTTCTGTTCTAAGTCACTCTTGGGTTCTCTCTAATTTTATAGAACCCCCTTTAATATTTCCTGGAGTGCCGGCTTCTTGGTTACATACTCTTTTAATCCTTGCTGATCTTGGAAGCTCTTTATCTCTCCATCCATTTTGAATGTCAGCCTTGCTGGATAAAATATTCTTGGCCGCATGTTCTTCTTGTTTAGTGCCCTAAATATGTCTTGGCAGCCTTTTCTGGCTTGCCAGGTTTCTGTGGAGAGGTCTGCCGTTATTCTACTGGGTCTTCCTCCATATGTAAGGGATCTCTTCCACCTAGCTGCCCTCAGGATCTCTTGTCTAAAATTATAATTTGCAAATTTTACTATGATCTGTCTTGCTGTATTTCTTGACTCATTCATCTTAGCAGGTGTCCTTTCTGCCTCTAGGACATGAACCCTTGTTCCATTCCCCAGATTGGGGAAATTTTCACTCAGAATCTGGTCAGCTATATCTTCTAGTCTTCTATCTTTCTCTGCCACCTCTGGGATTCCAATAATTCTGACGTTGGAACATTTCATGGTGTCATTTATTTCCCTAAGTCTCTTCTCATGATTCCTGAGCAGTTTGCTTCAGCTGTCTTCCTGCCCTTTCTTCTCTACCATTTTATGTTTTAGATCACTAATATTATCCTCTGTTTCCGTAGCTCTAGCTGTTAGACTATTTAGATTGGACTGGATCTCACTGATAGCACTTCTTGCATTGGCTATACTGGTTCTCATTTCTGCCCTTAGGGATTCTATGTTGTCATTAATGTGTTTCTTTATCCTAGCCATTGCCTGGATAATTGTCACCCTGAATTTCCTTTCTGACATACTGTTAATGTCCATGTCTAATAGTTTGAGGGAGAGGGCACAGTCTCTGGGTTTTCCCTCTTTTGGGTGTTCTTCCTCCTAGTCATTTTGATGAGAGGTGGAGGAGAGGATGTATAGTTGGATATTTCACCCATGATCCAGGCAGGGTGCCCTCTGGAAGGTTTAGGACCAATTGGGATTCACCACCAAAAAGAAAGAATATGAGTAAAAAAGATAAAGAGCAACAGAAAAAGAGGAGATTCCAGCCAGAATGGGCCCCAACAATAAGACTTATGAAGTATGCAGACCAATGTGAACAAACATATAGACCGACAAATGTAGATGACAAGAAAAAAAAGAACCTAGGCAGAATGAACCCCAGGAATGAGATTTTATATGATACCAAAATGAAAGCAAATAGGTAGAAACACTGACAGAATGATAAGATGGGAGGGTGGTTATAACTCCTCGTATGCGAGGAAGGTTATTTCAGATCTTCCTGGGTTTATCTTTCTATTAAGCCTCTAGTTGTAATGTTAAGTAGTTTTAAAAAAATAAAAACAAAAAACAAAATCAAACCAAGAAATGTGAAAATAAGTGAACAAAAAGAAAGATAAAATAAAAAAGAAAAAAAACTTGTATCTATGAAATATATAGGTTTGAGGGTATTATCAAGCCCTTAATATATTGATTTCCCCTGATGTTGGGGACTTAAATTCTTATGGTGAATCTGTGGTTATAGTCTTTTTGGGTTTGTTTTACTTGTCTTCTGGGGGAGGGGCCTGGCCAGTTGTTTTCCAGTCAGTCTTTCTTGGGTTGATTCACTCTGCCCCGCAATCAAGGGGCAGAGCTCTGTGGAAACCGGTTTCTCAGTCTTTAGCTCTCTGAAGGCTTTGGCCTTTTGTAGCTTTTTCTCCTTTTCAGAGAGTCTAAGCGCGGAATCTGTCTGTCTGTACCTAGACCACCTCGTCACAGAGAAGCCTCAGTCTGCTCCCCTCTGGGTTGTCCAGAAGTGACACTCCCCTCCGCAAATCTCCCAGTGCCGCCTATCCCACGTCTCATGCACTCAGCAGTTCGGTGACTCCTCTCTCTCCCCTGCTCTTGGGGCTCCAGGCTCTGGTGGGGTGTGGTCAGATTCTTGCCAAGATTAGGGCACAGGCCTCACAGTTCTTGCCTTTGGGGGTGCACCATCTAGAGACCGCTCTACACGGAGAAAAGCTGTCAGCTCCAGGACCACAGCAGACTCTAAGGCGCTTTCAGGAGCACTCACCCCACCCACAAAATGGCGGGGGCAGCAGAAAACTGGAGGTTCAGATGCCCCCCACTCTACTCTCTCTTTGAGGCAAGTGGTATCCTTCTTGGGAGCGTGGGCCCAGTCCTGTGCCCACAACCACCGCCTTCCACTAGCTCCTCTCAGAACCTTGTGCTCTTTTTAAGTGTTTTTAACGGGGCTTTAAATTATTGCTGCTCTGCAACCACCCGGCGCTTTCCTTTGAGGTATTACTGTCTTTGCGTTGCTTCTGGTGGCTCCCTCCCCCTTTTGTTTATCCTCTGATACCGTTTTGAGTGTTCCTGCTTTGCTTTACCTCTCTGCTGCTGTCTTCTGCTCCCGTAGAGATCCAGAGGTGAAAAATTTTGCTCCTAAGTCTGATTTCATGGGTGTTCAGCATGTTCTGGCAGATATCCAGCTCACTTTTGGGAACAGGTTGCAACAGGATCTCCTACCTCTCTGCCATCTTGCCTCTCCTGTCAGTGTGGTTTTGATTTGAATCTCCCTGATGGCTAAAGATGATGAATATTTTTAATGTTCACGTACTAGCTATGTTTATGTCTTCTTTGGAAAGTGTCTGTTCATATCTTCTGCCCATTTTTTTTTAAAGATTTTATTTATTTGACAGAGAGAAACACAGCGAGAGAGGGAACACAAGCAGAGGGAATGGTAGCGGGAGAAGCAGGCTTCCCACAGAGCAGGGAGCCCGATGCGGTGCTTGATCCCAGGAATCCGGGAACATGACCTGAGCCGAAGGCAGCCACTTAACGACTGAGCCACCCAGGTGCCTCTCTGCCCATTTTTTGATTGATTATCAGTTTTGTGAGTTTTGAGTTGGAGGAGTTCTTTATAGATCTTAGATATAAGACCTTTGTCTGTAGTATCACCTGCCCTTTTTAATCCCCATCCCCTATTTTACCGATTCCCCCACCCCCACCCTTCTGGTAACCATCAGTTTGTTCTCTTATAGTTAAGAGTCTGTATCATGGTTTCTGTCCCTCTCTTTTTCTTTGTTCATTTCTTTTGTTTCTTAAATGCTACACATGCATGCAATCATATGGCATTTGTCTTTCTCTAACTGACTTATTTTGCTTAGCATATCACACTCTAGATATAGCCATGTTTTGCAACTGGCAAGATTTCATTCTTTTTTATGACTGTATATTATTCCAGTGTGTGTGTGTGTGTGTGTGTGTGTGTGTGTGTGTGTGTGTGTATGCCACATATGTATCTTCTTTATTGGTTCATCAATTGGTGGACATTTGGGCTGCTTCCATAAACTGAGATTACATAAAAATATAAAAGCTTTTGCAGAGTGAAGGAAACAACCAATAAAACTAAAAAGAAACCTACAGAATGGGAGAAGATATTTGCAAATGACATATCTGATAAAAGGTTAGTATTCAAATATAGAAGGAATTTCCACAACTCAACACCCCAAACTCAAATAGTCCAGTTAAAAAGTGGGCAGAGGAAATGAGCAACTATTTGTCTAAAGAAAACTCCCAGATGGCCAACAGACACATGAAAAGTTGCTCAACATCACTCATCATCAGAGTAATACAAATCAAACGTACAATGAGGTATCCCCCCAAAACTGTCTGAATGGCTAAAATTAACAATACAAGAAACAGTCAGTGTTGGCAAAGATGTGGAGAAAGGGGAACCCTCTTGTACTATTGGTGAGAAAGCAACTGTGGGAAACAGAAGAGAGGTTCCTCAAAAAGTTAAAAATACCACCACCGTATAATCCAGCAATTACACTATTGTGCTTTTACCCAAAGAATACAAAAACAATAATTTGAAGGGATACATTGAACCCTATGTTTATGGCAGCATTATTTACCTTTTGCCTGTCTTCTAAGGTTTTTCTCTACCCTCTACCAATCTTTCCTCTAGTGTGGGCTGTCTTTCTGCTCACTGCAACTTTCTTGTATCTAGTACATTTTTTGAGAACTACAGGAAGTCAGGAATCAAGGGACCTCAAGGAGGACATAGAAAGAGATGGATGGGAGGGTGGGAAGCAGAGTTCAGGTGTAGAAGGCTTTAGGCAGCCCCAATGTCTCAAGGATCCCATGGAAGGGGTCAAGCAGAAGTGATGTGACTGGATTATCACTATGGAACCATGGGAGGAAGGACCTGGGGCAATTAGATAAGTTTTTTCAAACTTGTCTTAGGTGGTGAGTATGCTGCAGTCACTGTGCTACTATTGGGGGTGACAAGAATAAGGGTGAAGAAGAATCATCTCTTAGGTGATGAAGGCGATAGACTTATAAACAAGTGATGAATGGAGGTGAGCAGGAGGGAGCAAAGTGGTGGTGGGAGATGACTGCAGCCTTGTGGTGGGCAGATGTGGGAAGGGAGGGAAGAGGTCAGCTGTGGATGATTATGATTAGCCTCTACAAGTTCCTGATTCACTTCCTGGGAGGTGCATCCAGGATGGCTCTTGGCTTTCACAGTAGGACAATTGGGGCCATTCTCTAGAAGAAAGGGGCTATAGGAGGAGCACAGGGGTGGGGTTGGGTGGGTAGCTGATTGGTTTTACTCGTGTGAGGGACTAACACTGATTCATCATCTTACTTTGATGCAATGAGTTCCCCCATAAAATATTCTCATAAAAGGCAACCTGGTTTCCATTCACAGGGGAATGTTGCTGAGGGCCTTGTTTGCTCAATTCTTTTTATAAATACCTAATGCTTGCTCACTTAGTCAAACTTTTCTGAAATCCCAGATTATCCCTTTGGAGATAACTTGTCTAGTAAAAGAAACAAATGCCTTGGGGGACTGTCTTTTTAAGCAATATGCTTTTCCATTTAACATAATATCTCCCTTAAGAAAACATACTGTTAGGGGCAAATGTTTCCAGTGGGAAGCAGTTTATTTGGTATTGTGGAATTATTTTTTCTCCCAAATATGTTTATTTTTTCAGTGTTACAAGATTAATTGTTCATGCACCACACCCAGTGCACCATGCAATATGTGCCCTCCTCAATAACTTGACTGGTTTTGCTGACTGTGGCATGAAGGGTACAACATTTAATAAAGACAAGAGCCTTTAGAGTCACCATGCATTTGGATTATAGTTTTATACTTCTCTGGAGACTGTGACAACCACTGTAGCATTGATGCCATAGGCATTTTTATACCACCAAATCAGACAAGGAAGCAGAGAAAGGGAGGACACAGACTTAGCCTCAACCACACAGCCAGTTCATTCTCATTAAAAGGGAAGGAATGGGTATTCTTGGAGAAGTTACAGTGTGGGGATGCTCTAGACTGAGTACTGCCCTCAGTGTCTTTCCACATCCTCTTGTAGTGGTGGCAGCAGCAGGACTTAGCAGCAGCACCACATAGCACCAACTTGAGGCTGCACCCCAGACCAGGACCCAAGAGTGGTGCTTAACAGAGAGGGGGGCTCAGTGCCCCAAGGGGCTGCCCTTCCAAGACCAGAGGCAGCAAGAGGACCTGTGTGTCTTGCACAGGTCTACACAGGGAGAGTAATGGGAATGGAGACTGGCACCACCTTCTGGTCCTCCCTCCAAGGAAAACAGGAAAATGAGAACAAGCAAGAGCTGGAGTGACAAATGCCAGATAGAGATTTGAAGAATGTTCATTTGCCTATTGCTTCATTCCTTGAAATTGCATTATAGGAGCCTGATTAAGAGAAAAAGAAATAGAAAGAACAAAATACCCCAGAATTTTTTCCCCCAAATATGTTTATTTTATTTTTTCAGTGTAACAAGATTAATTGTTCATGCACCACACCCAGTTCTCCATGCAATACAGTCCTTCTCAATATCCACCACCAGGCTTGCCAAACCCCACCCTGCCCCTCCAAAACCCTCAGTTTGTCGCTCAGAGTCCACAGTCTCTCATGTTTCATCTCCCCTTCTGATTTCCCCCATTCCACTTTCCCTTCCTTCTCACAATGCCCTCCATGTTTTTCCTTATGCTCCACATGTAAGTGAGACCATAAGATAATAGGCTCTTTCCACTTGACTTATTTTACTCCGCATAATCTCTTCCAGTCCTATCC
Source organism: Procyon lotor (assembly GCA_028646535.1). Lineage (NCBI taxonomy): Eukaryota > Metazoa > Chordata > Mammalia > Carnivora > Procyonidae > Procyon > Procyon lotor. The sequence goes on from JAQQSY010004042.1 coordinate 8,852, forward strand.
ATGTTGATACAAAAGTTGGATATTCATCCTTTCTAATGGAGGCATAATATTCCATTGTGTATATGTACCATATCTTCTTTATGCATTTATCTGTTGAAGGACACCTTGATTCTTGCCACAGTTTGGCGATTGTGGCCATTGCTGCTATGAACATTGGGGTACATGTGGCCCTTCTCTGTACTGCATTTGCTTCTGTGGGGTAAATGCCCAGTAGTACAATTACAAGGTCATTGGGTAACTCTATTTTTAATTTCTTTTTTTTTAACTTTTTAAAAATTTTATTTATTTATTTGACAGAAAGAGAGAGAGAGATCACAAGTACGCAGAGAGCCAGGCAGAGGGAGAGGAGGAAGCAGGTTCCCTGATGAGCAGAGCCCAACGTGGGGCTCCATCCCAGGACCCTGAGATCAAGACCTGAGCTGAAGGCAGAGGCTTAACCCACTGAGCCACCCATGCACCCCTATATTTTTAATTTCTTGAGGAATACTCCACAATGTTTTCCAAAGTGGTTGCACCAGCTTGCAATCCCACCAACAGTGGTAGAGGGTTCCCCTTTCTCTACACCCTCTCCAACATTTGTTGTTTACTGTCCTGTTGATTTTGGCCATTCTAACTGGTGTAAGGTGGTATCTCAGTGTAGTTTTGATTTGAACCTCCCCTGATGGCTAAAGATGATGAATATTTTTTCAAGTGTCTGTTAGCCATTTGTATTTCTTCTTTAGAGAAGTGTCTGTTCATGTGTTCTGCCCATTTTTTGAGGTGATTATCGATTATATGAGTGTTGCATTTGAGGAGTTACTTATAGATCTTAGATATCAGACCTTTGTCTATAGTGTCATTTGCAAATATCTTCTCCCATTGCGTGGGTTGCCTGTTTATTTTGTTGACTGTTTCCATCACTGTGCAGAAGCTTCTTATCTTGATGAAGTCACAAAAGTTTATTTTTGCTTTTGCTTCCTTTGCCTTTGGAGACATGTCTTGAAAGAAGTTGCTGTGGCTGATGTCAAAGAGGTTACTGCCTACTACCCTTTCTTCTTTACCATTTTATCCTCTAGATCACTAATTCTATCCTCTGTCTCTGTAACTCTTGCTGTTAGACTATTTAGAGTAGATTGGATGTCACTGATAGCATTTCTTACATCAGCTATACTGGTTCTCATTTCTGCCTTTAGAGACTCTATCTTGTCATCAATGTTTTTCTCCATCTTAGCCATTGCCTGGATAACTGTCAGCCTGAATTCCCTTTCTGACATACTGTTTATTTCCATGTCTAAGAGTTTTGATGGAGAGGGTGCAGTCTCTGGATTTTTCCTCTCTTGGGTATTCCTCCTCCCAGTCATTTTGATGAGAAGTGGATGAGAGTATGTATAGCTGGATATTTTGCCCACGATCCAGGCAAGGTGCACTCTGTAAGGTTTAGGAGCAATTGGGATTCACCACCAAAAAGAAAGAATAAGGATACAAAAAAATAGAAAGAGAAAAATAAAAAATCCCAGCGAGAATGAGCCTCCCAAATAAGATTTATAACGTATGTAGACCAACAGGAACAAACATTTGGGCCGACAAAAATAAATGACAATGAAAGAACATAGAATGAACCCCAGGAATGAGATTTATATAATACCAGAACAAAAGCAAATACATAGAAACATTGACAGAAGGATAAGTGGGAGGGTGGTTATAACTCCTCATGGGCAAGGAAGGTTATTTCAGGTCTTCCTAGGTTTATCGTTTAACTAGAGGTTAAACTCTATTTAACTAGAGGTTAAATACCTCTAGTTGCAATATTAAGTGATTTAAAAAGAATTAAAAAAAACAAACAAACAAATGTGAAAAAGAGTGAATAAAAAAATAGAAAGAGAGTAAGAAAGAAAAAAAACTTGTATCTATGAAATTTACAGGTTTGAGGATATTATCAAGCACTTTAATATATTTATTTCCCCTGTTGTTGGGGATTTTAAATTTTATGAGGACCCTGTGGTATAGTCCTTTTGGGTTTCTTTTTACTTGTCTTCTGGGGAGGGGACTGTCGTGTTCTTTTCCAGTCTTGCTTAGGTTGAGTCACCCTGCCCCGGAATCAAGGGGCAGAGCTCTGTGGAAACCGGTTTCTCAGTTTTTGCTCTCTGAAGGCTTTTGTCCTTTTGTAGCCTTTTCACCTTTTTGGAGGGTCCAAGCAAGGAATCTGTCTGTACATACCCAGACCTCCCTGTCACAGAGAAGCCTCATTCTGCTTCCCTCTGGGTGGCCCAGAACATACATTCCCCTCCACAGAATTCTGCTCACAGCGCAGCCTGTCACAGGTGATGTGCACTCAGCAGTCCCACTTCTCCATGAAAGGTCTCCTGCTCTCCAGGCTCCAGGCCTGCGCAGGGTGTGGGCAGATTCCTGCTGGAGATTAGGCCCCCCACATTCTCTTTCAGACTGGCTGGGTGCATCCAGACCCTGCCATAGGCCGCAAATTTCTTGTGGTTGGGGGTGCACAGTCCAGAGAACTCTGTACACAGGGAAAGGCTGCCGGCTCCTGGGCCACACCAGACTCTCTAAGGCGCTTGAAGAAGCGGGCGCACCTTACCCACAAAATGGTGAGAGGAGCGGAAAGCTGCATGTTCCAGACCCAGGGCCTGGACCCCCCAACAGTCTCTCTTTGAGGCAAGTGGTGTCGTTCTTGGTAGCGTAGGCCCAGGCACCTGCCTGCGACCATCCCCTTCCACTAGTTGCTCCTCAGAACCTTTTGCTCTTTTGCTCTGTTTAAGTATTTTAACCAGGCTCTATGTTATTGGTGCTCCCCAACCACCAGACACTTTCCTTTGGGTATTACTGACCTTGCATCACTTCTCGTGGCTCCCTCCCCTTTTGTTTATCCCCCCACATAGGTTAGAGAGCTTGCACTTTGCTTACCTGTCCGCTTCTGTCTTCTGCTCCCATAGAGATCCAGAAGTGAAAAATCTTGCTCCTTAGGCTGATTTCATGGGAGTTCAGCATGTTCTGGTAGATATCCAGCTCACTTTTGGGGAGAGGCTACAACAAGATCTCCTACTTCTCTGCCATCTTGCCCACCTCCAATACTCCGGAATTCTTTTTTTTTCTTTTTTTCCCCAAATATGTTTATTTTATTTTTTCAGTGTTGCAAGATTTATTGTTCATGCACCACACCCAGTGTTCCATGCAATACGTGCCCTCCTCAATACTCACCACCAGGCTCACCCAAACCCCCAACCCAACCCCTCCTAAAGCCTCAGGTTGTTGCTCATAGTCCACAGTCTCTCATGATTCATCTCCCCCTTTGCTTTCCCCCCATACACCCCTCCTTTCCTTCTCACAATGCCTTCCATGTTTTTCTTTATGCTCAGCATGTAAGTGAGACCATAAGGTAATTGGTTCTCTCTGCTTGACTTATTTTACTCCGCATAATCTCTTCCAGTCCCATCCATGTTGATACAAGAGTTGGATATTCGTCCTTTCTAATGGAGGCTTAATATTCCATTGTGTATATGGACCATATCTTCTTTATCCATTCATCTGTTGAAGGGCATATTGGTTCTTTCCACAGTTTGGCAATTGTGGTCATTGTTGCTATGAACATTGGGGTACATGTGGCCCTTCTTTGTAATGCATCTGCTTCTTTGGGGTAAATACCCAGTAGTGCAATGGCAGGGTCATAGGGTAGCTCTATTTTTAATTTCTTGAGGAATCTCCACACTGTTTCCCAAAGTAGCTGCACCAA
>JAQQSY010004044.1:0-12574 GCA_028646535.1 Procyon lotor
TTCCTCTGGAAAAATACAGCTCTTCCACACACACTGTTTGTTTTTTTTAATTTTGCTTATAACTCAAAAGGAAACAAAGAACAGGCACGCAAGATCAATTACTATCTTTGATTATTTGTCTTAAAACAATTGTGCTCCATAGAATGCTCTCCAGGATTTCATCCAGGAAGTGGTTTATTTGTCTAATATATTAAACTGTGCAAAAAAAAAAAAAAAAAGAAAACCTCAGGGAAATATATTTTATTGAGTGTTGCAATTATATCCCTTTATATTATAATGAAGTAAGTTTTTCCATCCTCTTTCCTATCTCCTTTCTCTTCCTCTTTTCTGTCCTATCCCCCCTAGTCCCAGTCTTATCAGCCCCTATCCTTCCCATTCCTGTTCCTTATTCGTGGTAAAATATTTTCCATCTCTTCTGTTTCTTTTATTTAAATATCATCCATGTCTCCTTGATGTAACAATTTAATTACTCTTTCTAGAAAAAAGCCGTATCTAATCTTAATTTTCCCCTCTTCCTCATAATTGGATAATTGCACATTTGGTAGCTTAATCAGTTAATTGTGCGTGTGCAAAAAATGCTTTAATATGTTAAAGACACTGCTTTACTTAGTTGCTAGCAAAAGGCATTAATGTTTGGGTTTTGAGAATTTGTGAATAGATCATAGCTTCCACATAATAGCACCTGGGGCCAATATGACTTCTGTTCATAATGAAGGAATGGCTTCTTACAGACAGAGTTTGAATCCTAAAGAAAAATTGAATGAAGCATATTTCTTAGAACTAAAAAGCTTGTGCTTTTACTGGCATGTAGTCACTGTGGTGGCTTCTGAGTAGTATCTAAAGTGGCAATGGCATTTATGAAAATGGTAGAAAGTAAACGGAAGTGACATTTATGAAAAAGGTCAAAGAACTGGCTCAAGACCTAATTTAGAAGGGTTCCTTATTCAAGCTTTATGATTGAAGACCCTAGGGTCTAGAAGTTTTTTTTTTTTTTTCTTATCCACCATGGGTAAAACGTATCAGAAATTTTTAAGGGGCGCCTGGGTGGTTCAGCGGGTTAAGCCTCTGCCTTCAGCTCAGGTCATGATCTCAGGGTCCTGGGGTCAAGCCCCACATCGGGCTCTCTGCTCAGCAAGGAGCCTGCTTCCCCCTCTCTCTCTGCCTGCCTCTCTGCCTATTTGTGATCTCTCTCTTTGTCAAATAAATAAAATTTAAAAAAAATAAATTAAAAAAAAAATTTTAAATAGATCCAACTAATCCTGCACCCAAGGAAATGTTTCTATAGGAAAGGGACTTGAGGGGAACCAGTGGCTACATCACCCCTCCTTGTGGTCGGCGTATATAAAAGTGAATTCAGATCATGAGCATCAGGTAGTTCTGGTGAAAAGCTGATGGCCTACTGTGGCTATAAAAAAAAAAAAACTGTTCGCACTCTATTACACTCCCAGCCTCTGGAAAATGCTGAAGAGGATAATGGGTTTGTTACTCAGACTCTGAAATTCCTCTACACTAGAAGAAAGGAAATGTTATTTTCTCTCAGGTTTACAAAACTGAAGCCCCTTGAGGAAAATGCCTGTCTCTTCTTTTGTTTTAGTGTCTCTAGCATCAAGGACACACAACATAACCAATGATTAGTACATGACAAAACTGAAAAAAAGCAGGAAGAAAAAGGGACAGTAAGTGGGCAGGAAGAAAGTAAGATGAAAGAAAAGATGGAATGGTGAGATTAGAGTAGAAAGAGAAAAACACAGGGGAAAACAAAAGGATACATAAAAATTATGCATGTCAAGAAGTAATTCAAACTCAGGAATCAGATATACTTTATTGTAATTACTTCTTCATCTGGAAGCTGGGGCTAACATTATCTACTTTGTGGAATTTTTGTGACCATGAGAAATTTATTTTAAGAAGCTTTTTATATATTGGTTCATTTCTACTCTGGACAGGGTGAAACTTCACTTTTCCCATCTAGGTTACTCCTAAAAAAGTCTTGATTCCAGCTGGGGCAAAGAAACATTTAGGAATCTTCTGGGCTATCGAAAAGGAGGCTATCTACAGGAGATATGCCAGATAAGGGACTGCAAACCATTTAAGAGCAAAAAACAAGCATCAAGAGAAACATGGACATTCTACTGGGCAATGTGCTCATCAGTGGTTACAACTCGAACTCAATGGAAAGCCTCAAGAAGAGCAATCTGGCGCAAACACATCTTCTTCCCAAGTCCCCCTACAGGGGCAGTCCTTGCTCCAGGGACATGGAGTCTCAAAATGTCACCTTCCCCTCCCATATGATTTTTCTTCCTCTCCTTGAATTTAAACTTTGTCGCTTGCTTAACCCAGTGAGTTTTGCTCATGTGTTTGATTGACAGCTGTACATTTGCGGTGTTAGCTCCTGCCTTGCTGGTGGGGTACTCAAGCTCATTTAACTGTTCACTGTGAGGACAGAAAATATCTCAAGGTACAAGGGAGTCAGTGAGATGGGGAGAGGCGCAAAAAAAACAACACATTAATACTTCTAAACCTCTGTGTTTGTCATGTAAAACAAACAGGATAGATACTTAGTGAAAGGTAGCTATTATTTGCCAAGACAGAATGGACCAGGATAATATTGATAAAATACTCAACACAACAATAAGTACCTGTTAGGGCTATCTGCAAGACATGCACACCCTTACCCACAGACACGGTTCTGAAGTCAACACATGATCTCTCTCTCTCTCTCTCTCACACACACACACACACACACACACACACAAGAAAATATTTGTTACTGACATAATCCAAGTCCCTTGGGAGAGCAGAAAAGCCCTTTCAAGGCAGGTTTGAAATGGCTTAGTAGGGCAAGGAAAAGAGACATCTTAGAGTGTGTGCCCCACTATCAAGTCAGAAACTAACACTACAAATACACACCCATAGAGCAAACTCAACATCCAAACCAAAATGTGGGTGGAATCTCTCAGCCCGATAACCACTGGAGAGTGATACAGAGGAGTGCCAAAGAAGAAAACAGGTTTTGTGCAACGGTCAATAATTCTTACAAGAACTGAAAGAAGCCGACAATCCCCCATGAACTAGAATTGTTAGACAATAATATGCAGTGGATACATTCATTCCAAATCATCTATTGAGTCAACCCCTATGCCAAGCAGCATAGATAGAAAATTATATGTGACACAGATGTCCTTCTGAAGGAATCTGAAGTAGACTAAAAATTAAACAATTAGTTTATTTATTAAAATGTTCATTATTATTCTCTAATTACATGTAATATATAGTCTATACATAGTGAGAGTAATTACCTATAAAATGAGCACCAAGACAGTAGTATGAAGTTGGTATATCAAAGACTTACTGAGTTACTGAATAAAAAGAGTCTAACTGGGAAGATAATCTGGTTGAGCTTCAGTCCTTGACACGAGCAGCTGTGGTGCGGGCAGAGCACCTCTGTGGATCCCAGTTCAGACCGTCCTCTCAGGCCACCCCTCACCATAACCCGCCTTCAGCCCCTGGGACAGAGCCAAGTCAAAGAACAGGCAAAAGGAAAATTACAATCTCCTACTTCCCCCAACTCAGAAATATGTAAGGGCACATTAGCACCCAAGTAAGAGCCAAGTCCTCTGCTTATGGAATACACACGACCTCATTGGGAAAAAATCCTTGAATTCAACAGGTATGTTAAATACTATCTCTTAAACCTGTAAAATTAAAATTCTAACATGTGTCTATATGTTTGTTCCTATCTTCACCCAAGTAGTCTTTTTTTCTAGAGGTGGTCAAAAGATGTGCAACTCTAAAATACTCTCCAAGTTCCCACTGATTCCAGGATTATCACCTCATCTCTCTTGGACACAGGAAAGGTATCAGATTACCATTTCAGGATTGTACTAGCTAGCCACTTCATAATCTTACAATTACAATTGCCCCATGTTACTAAATTGCCAAAAAGACAGACCATCAAGACCCCTTATTTTCCCAACTAAACACACATCAAGAATCAGAGCCAGAGAGAATAAGTGAAGAGGCAAACAAAACTTGAGCCACTTGCCACAACATCCATAAACACATGAAATAAAATGATGATTAAAGATAGTTAACAAAAAAGCAAATACTGTGAATAGTCTAGTATTATCAATCTGACAATAGTGTCTGTTACACTGAGACAGAGAAAAATCAATGAATGACCAGGGTTAAATCCCTATGAATATCCCAGAAATTTGTAAATAAAAAGACAGAGGTCCAGGGAAATAACCATTCACTGAGCTGAACACTAAATGGTCTCAGTCAAGTTCTGCCTGAGGCAATGGAAGACTTTTTGCCAACTCTAATTGAAGAAAAAGGGGCCATTCTTTTTCTCCAACTCTCTCCTCTGGGTTGCCCCACACTACCTTCAGTTCAAACAAGAGAGGCTATATTTACAGACAGATCATCATCAGTGGGGCAGATTTGTTAGCTAATACCTGAGAGGCCTACAGTGGCAGGTAAGAATGGCACCAGAAGTAAATCGGCAAATTAGCAAAAACAGTCATTGAAGGACGGGTAGCCTAATAAATGGTTCTAGATGAACTGCATACCCACAGGCAAAGAAATAAGAGTTGATCTAAACAGCACAACGTATACAAAACTTAAAGCAAAAGAGGTTATAAAATTCAATGTAAAACATGAAACTATAAAGCACACACACACACACACACACACAGGCATAGGAAAGAATCTTCTCTATCTATGAATAAGTCAAGAGTTTATACTTGATCCCAAATGTGTAATCCATAAAGGAATAATATTTAAACATTGGACCTCATCAAAACCTTTTGCTCTGTTAAAGATCTAATTTAGAAAATACAAGGACATATTACAGCCTGGGAGAAAACATGTGTAACTCAAACAAGTGACAAAGCTCTTTCCTCTAGAATATATAAATAACTATCAAATCTCAACCCGGGGAGGGGGGGGAACGGGGACGACACCTGTCAGAAAACGGGCAAAATCCACGAAAAGACATCGCACTGAAGAAATATGCCAATGACAAATAAACACATGAACATATGTTCAACCTCATTAATCATTAGAGAAATGCGAGTAGAACCAAAGTGATAATATGAATGCATACCTATCAGAAAAACTAAAATTGAACATAGTGATTATACCCAATACTATTAAGATGCAGGGAAACTGAATCACTCATACACTACAAGTGTGAAATGGTAAAGTCACTATGGAAAGCAATTACAGAGTTCCCTTAAAAACAAAAATGAAGTCACCATACAAGGTACCAACTGCAATCTTGGATGTATATTCCAAAGAAATTAAAACTTATTTTCACACAGCATTTTGTACACAAATATGTCTATCAACTTTATTCATAGTAGTCAAAACCAGGAAACTACCCAAGCGTCCTTCAATAGGTGAATGGTTGAACTATATATTCATACCATGCAATACTACGAAGGAATAAAAAAGGACACACTCTTGCTGCACACTGTAACTCAGATGAAAGTCAAGGAAGTTTTGCTGAGTTAAAGAAAAAAAATGCCCACCTCAAAAGGATGAAATATTTGTGAAACAACACAATTGTAGCAATGGAGAAAACATCAGTGACTGCCAAGAGTTAGGAATAAGGGACAAGGAGTAGATACGTCTATAAAAGATACAGACTCTTCTGATAATGGCAAAGTTAAATATCTTGACTACGGTGTTGATTACGTGAAGCCACATGGGAGATATAGCTACATAGAGCTACTTAAGCACATACATGTGCGCACACATGCACACACACACACACACACACCACTCACAAAGGAATGCATATATAAAAGGCAAAATCTGAGTAAGGGCTAAGATGTACCAACATCAAATTTCTGCTACGATATTGTAGCAAAATTATACATATTACCATTGGAAGAGGCTGTGTCAAGAGTCACAGAACCTCAATGTACATTTCTTTACAATTTCCTGTGTGTCTTTAGTTACTTCAAAATAGTTTTTAAGCAAATTAGAACTTCTAGTCCAGACAATATAGTAAGACCCATTTGCACCCTGCTACCCCTCACTAGTGACAACTATACACCCTAAAAATGGTGTAAGAGAAAAGAGAAGTAGAGGTCTGAGCAGAGCTGAGAAGGTGAGCTGGTTTGGGACAGTGCGAACAGAGGAGGAGCACTGTGGTAGGATAACTTGGTGCCCCATCTGACAGTAGACCACACAGACCTGGGATTTCCCAACCCCTAACTCAGTAGAAGGCAGCCCATGTGGGCTCATTCCTCTCCCAGATGGAATGGAAGTCCCTAGATGACATAAGGCAAACCTGACACAAAGGGCAAAGAGGCTCCCTTAGGAGCCTCACAAAAAATCAGCATCCAGGGAAAGTACCCTCCTTATCATCCTGGTCTGAGGTTCCCTCTTTTTGCCAGGTGGTACCCAGGTGGCAAATACTACTAGCAAGAGAGATGAAGCAACACAGGCTGCAGACCCACTTTGTCCCTTCAGGCTCCCAAACTCCCATCCTCCTCCCCGAGACAGTGGATGGGGCAGGTAGGTTGGGGAAAAAGGACCAATCACAGCAACCAGCCTGGATGAGGAAGTTGCTTGGTTTGATGGCTACGGTTTTCATCCCCACCAAAGACAAGGAGGTGGTGGGCAGAACTGAACAGAGGATCCAAGTACATCAAGCCTCCCAATTCAGGAAACCTCAACAGTAAACCAACAAACCAACCAAAAAACCCACAAACCAAAAATACACACCCAACGACAACAACAGCAATGAAAATATTACAATTAACAAGTAAGAAAAATAAATGAACAGGTATTTCACCAAAAAGACATACGGATGTAAATAAGAACCTGAAAAGACGCTCAACATTATTAGCCACCACGGAAATGAAAATTAAAACCACAAGAAGGTATCACTGCACTCCTATCAGAATACCTGAAATAAAAAAAAAAAAATAGCAACACCACCAAAAGCTGTCAAGGATGTAGTGCAACTGAATCACTCGTGTATTACTGATAGGAAGGTAAGTTGTTACAATCACTCTGGAAAACAGTTTGTTAGTTTCTTATAACATGATGCAACTACCACAGGTTCCAGTAACTGTATCTACGAGCATTCATCTCAGGGAAATTAAGACTTACATTTCACTGTAAAGTGTAACTAGACACAAAAGCAGGTTTATTCCTAATAGCCCCAAGCTGGAGTCAGCCCACAAACCTGTAAATGTGAATAATTAGGGATGACTGGCTGGCTTAGTCAGCAGAGCCTGCAACTCCTCATCTCAGGGCTCTGAGCTGGGTGTAGAAATTACTTAAAAAAAAAATCTTAACCAAAAAGAAAAAAAGTAGGGGTGCGTGGGTGGCTCAGTGGGTTAAAGCCTCTGCCTTTGGCTCAGGTCACGATCTCAGGGTCCTGGGATCGAGCCCCGCATCGGGCTCTCTGCTCGGCGGGGAGCTTGCTTTCACCCCTCCTCTGCCTGCCTCTCTGCCTGCTTGTGATCTCTCGCTCTCTGTCAAATAAATAAAATCTTTTAGAAAAAATAAACAATTAGATCAACTAGGGGACACCCATAGCATGGAATACTACTCAGCATTAAAAAGGCAAAAAATAAGTATACATATCACAACTGGCTGAATTTACAGGTAATGATGCCAAATGAAAAATAAATAGAGCTCCTAGAAAAATGAAGGGGTTATTAGTTACACAACAGTTTATTAAGCAGCAATTTAGTAATCCCAGATCTCTGCCTGGCACTGTTGCAAGTCTTGGGACCAGCAGGGACCAAGTCCCTGACATCGAGGAGTATATATTTTAGCAAAGAGAGGTAGACAACCAATGTACGTACAATGTGCCTGACACAGCAGACGTTCTGAAGGGGATAAAGATAAAAAGGCAGAATAACGTGACATAGTTTAAAACAAAATTATGAGGTTGTATGTAGAAGATGTGATGGGTGGGAAAGCTCTTGGGATTTTATTTTTATCCTGTAACTTGTAAGACTTTTGTGAAAACCTGTCTGAATCATCAGGGATGACTTGTGTCTTTGCTTCATTTATTTGCATGGGATGGACGACATCAGGCTATGAGTGAAGTTTACAAAAACTCTTGGCTTTTACGTAAAAAACTATCAATTTACCAAGTGGTGTTATTTTAATTTCCATTACACTCCACTCATGGTGCAACGAGAGGGCGTGTCTAGACCCGCGGCTCCATCAGGAACAAAAGGAGGGTTTGGGCAACAATACTGTATACTCCTTGATAGTCCGTTTGGATTTTCTCCTTTGCACTTTATCACAAAGAGGAAGTATTCTGTTTATGATTCCTACGTCCTCATTTTTCCTCTATTAAATCTCCATCACCCTTTAGACTTTCTAACCATTTCCCACTCCTTTCTCTACTTCTCTCTAAAACTAAAAGAAGACGACAGCCACTCACCCTGGCACCACTTGCTTTGGACTCACCACTTAACATTTCTTGTCCCCTTCTATTTCCCACCAACTGAGGGAAGATGCACCTGCCACTCTCATGTTGGATTGCCTGTTTCTGTTCCCCGACTTTGCAGACACTCCAGCTTTCTCCTCCTGCTAAAGCTTCTGCTCCCTAATCTCTGCTCTTTTTTTTTCCCCCTGCATGAAACATCACTTTATCTTCTGCAGTCTCCTGCTCCGGGAGGTTTTTATTAATGTTACTGAGATTATCAGATGCCAATGATGTGAAAGGTGAAGACATTCTATTGATGTTCTCCTAACTAATATACATGTGTCCCCTGGGGAAGATTTTTCTTATCAAATTGCTTCCCTGTGCCTTCAAAGGACAAATGGAATGAGGTGAAACAATTATTCAGGAGCTCTAGACCTTAAGAGCAACAGCTGCTACTGATAATGAAGTGGGATTTTGTTCTGAACTGTGTCACTATTCATCACATTTCCTAGATAAGTTCCTGACTCTCTTCTTGGCCTGAATGGAAAGAGACCGTGAACGGGACACCAGAGATGAGAACGAGTAAGAGATGTAACTCAGTGACTCAGATCAATGAAAGTTACTCTTGGATTTCAGCCTCTGAATGTACCAGTGGTGACTGATACCGTGGAACAATTCCTTTTTCTGACAATTATAAAGCCAAACAAGAACCATGTCTCTAGTCTGCCATATTTGGGGCATTTTCTTAAGCTTAAATATACATGAATGTATTTTTTAAGAAGTAATGAGAAAAAATGTGAGGCAATTCAAACCCTGGTTAATTATTTAGCTGTTCCAAATAAAGTGTTCAGGAGACACGGAATTGCTAGCTTTCCCCACTTCACGTGACCAGAAATAACCAGAGCTCAGAACCAGAACTCAGCCTGGATTCCCTGGCACTGAAGAACAGACCTATTCAGGTGATTGTACATCCTGCTTTCTTAATAGTTGGGGTCAAGTACCCCAGCAAGAAAACCTCAGCTTGGTGTCCCTTTCTCAGACATCAGCAACTTGCTACTACAATTCCTGTCTGCACCAGGAGATACAGTTGGTTAGGTCACTAACTGTCAAAGAAAAATCGAGGTCCGTTTGCTGAAGCTTAGCCTTTAATGTACTTCCTTCACTTTCACCAATATAGAAGGTAAGAGATGGGCCTGGAACAAAAGTTTTCTCAAACTACTGTTTTAGGTGGAGTAGACGATAAAACCAAGTATAAACAAAGTATACTTTCAAACAAAGTATGAAAATTGAAATTAATTATTTTTAAATAAAAATTTAGGGGGGGCAGAGCCTACAAGTATTAGACTTTTGTGAAAGTTTATCAAACACTGTACTAGGCTCTGGGCATGGAGTCACATAGACAAGACAGACAAGATCTCTGCGGCATGAAGCTCAGACTCTGGTGATAAGAAAAAAAACTATGCCAATAAATACCATGTAATTCAAAACCTTTCAGATAAAGAGAGATAGGGAGTAATAAAACAGGCTGATGCGACTGAGTGACTTGCGTGGAGTGGAAGAAAGATAAAGCGTGTAAGGTCTCTAAGGGGGAGATCCCTGAGCTGCTGTCAGTATGAGCTGCCCATGGACCGCAGTTAGGAAAGCTAATTCCTGGTCAAGGGGACAGAAAGTATGACCACCTTGCAGTGGGAACAAGCCCTGTGCGTTCCAGGATCAGAAAGGCCAGGATGGCAGGAGGGGAGTGTCAAAGCAAAAACTGCACCGGGCAGAGTTAAATAGGGAAGACAGACATGATTCAAGGCCACTGCACAAGGTGAGAGAAGATAAGAGCGAGACCACAAGGTGGTCTAAACTTAACTCCACTCAAAGGGCAGAATTTCTTAGAAGCTGAGGTGGGGGAGTCGTACATCATCCATTATGCTAATTGGCCTTACCCATAGTAACAATCAACTCCCTCTTGTTTTCATGAGGTACTTTTACAACTTGGACAAAGTGCTCCCACCCTCCCACAGAAACTGGGAGATAGCAATGATATCTTCCTGGATTCTGTTTCAAAGGGATGGCTCCAAGGTCCCTGAGAAAGGGTGTCTGGTTTTAAAACTCACGTATATTTTAAAAGACTTACATCTCAAAGGATCACAGAAGAATTCACAAGTTCCTCAACAAAATGTTTTAGGAAAAGGGAGGTCAGGCCCTAGAGTGAGGAAGAAGACTATTTCGAGTTTAGTCAAGCTGAGAGCAAAGTGAAGCCATCTTGGTCAGTAGAGAGCCAAGGGAAGAGTGAAATGAAGAAAGGATATACAGACAATGGGACACCACTGAGTTACAGGGTGGTGACAGGAAGGCAGACTTCACTCCAAGTGCAGCGGGAAGTCACTGAAGGTATAAAGCAGGAGAAAAAAATTATCCTTGGCAACTCTCATTTATACAGATTAAATACTTTGAAAGGAATTAACATGTATCAAGTACTTACTATGTGTGCCACATGCATTTTTTTTTTTATTTAATCCTTATAACCTTGATGTTACATTGCAAATAGAAGCCTAGGTAACTTTAGGAGTTGTGGGTTAATTATCTGGCCATCTATTATCCCCATTTTGGAGTTGAAAGAATGGAAGCCGGGGAAGATTAGGCAACTTGCCTGAAGTTACCACGCTACTAACTGGCGCCTCATTTCACCCAGTTCTTAATAATGAAAAATCCTGATGATTTCCATTTTATATCAACATCAGTTCACCAGTTCATTGTTGATCTCATCCAGTCTCATGACTTTAAATGTCATCTCTGTGAGGATTCTAAATTTTTACCTCCAGCCCACAGCCCTCCCTCACAGCTGGGTAGTGATGGCATGTGATGTAGGTACAGCCCCTGAGAAAGAGAACAAAGTGTTTCAGGGGAGTTCTTCTAAGTCATTTCTATCCTGATAAAGAGAGATATATGAGGACACCTTTGTGGACAATCTCATTGTTATTTTCACATGGTTAGGTAAGGATGTGATGACCACTGGTACTTGACACTCACCAGCACACCGAAGATAATGGAAAACAAAGATAGGGACACCGGGGTCTCTGATGATCAGTAAGCCAGGAGAGCAATAAAGGATCACTGTTCATCCAATTTTCTTATAATATAAAGGAATACTAAGTAATACTTAGGTCTCTCTTACTTGGTCAGTCACTTGTACTAAAAGCAACCTAGGTTATAGGTTGTCCTATGAATAATCAAAGCTTGTGATCTAGCCGAAGCAACTTCCTTACTTTGTAGTATTATGATTGTACAGTTTACTTAGTAAAGCACAGTCCAAGGAAGTCCAACTGCCTGTCACACCAAAAGCCCCATCTAGAGGAAATAACTTCCAGATGATTTTTTTTTTTGCCTTTATTTAATACACAGAGTACCTGTTCTATGCCAGAAAATATTCAAGGCTCGGAGGATACAGCAGCTACTTACTCAATAGGCAAAAACGACTGACCTCATGGAACGTACATTCTAGTAGAGGAAAACAGATCATGCAGGGTTTGCACTTCTAGGGCCCACAAATATAAAATTCTCTTTCTAGCCAAACATTTATTGCCACCCATAGCAGAAAGAGCCACATGACCAATTGTGACCGAGTCTTGTTAACACTTTGGGAGCACAACTGGTATGTGCTCTGAGCCAAAATATTTCATTTTCTAAAGAAAAGACACTCTCTTCTCCTGTTTTCCATGCATAAAGGAATATATTTTGACATGGTCATACCTCAAGAGGCCTGAGTTTCAAAGTCCTCTCTCAGAGAGCACCTATTCTAGAGTCATCCTGACCCCTCAGTTTGCTTTGCATGAGAGACCAACAAACTATTTCATGTTTCACCACTAAGATTCTATGGCTGATTTTGATTATCTAACCTAACTTAACGTGGTAGATGGTCTATTTGACTTTAAGTTTCTCTTTTTAAATGTACTTTTTTCGGGGTGCCTGGGTGGCTCAGTGGGTTAAAGCCTCTGCCTTCGGCTCAGGTCATGATCTCAGGGTCCTGGGATCGAGCCCCGCATCGCGCTCTCTGCTCAGTGGGGAGCCTGCTTCCCTCTCTGTCTGCCTGCCTCTCTGCCTACTTGTGATCTCTCTCTCCCAAATAAATAAAATCTTTAAAAATAAATAAATAAACATGCTTTTTTCAGATTGACA
>JAQQSY010004045.1:0-12573 GCA_028646535.1 Procyon lotor
CCTGACTTGGGGCTGGATCCCAGGACCCTGGGATCATGACGTGACCCAAAGGCAGGCACTTAACCCACTGAGCCACCCAGGCGCCCCTGTGGTCTTATTTTTCAGTAAATGATGTTCACTTTAATCACTCATGTGAATGAAAATATTTAAAACCAAATTGCTAAACACTATGAATTGTAAAAGACGTGTTCACTTTTGGAAATCATTGTATTTATTATGATTTAATTAGCTTACTACTAGGAACCACATTCCAAAACTGCAGTAAGCCTATCTATTTTTATAAACATGTTTTCTTTCTGCTGTTATTGTTCATTCCATAGAAAGTGAGGGGCTACCTGGATTCATTTCAAATGTTCTTAAGTTATATGTCACTCTTAGGAAAACTTTTTTCCAGTTAAGTTGTAAAGAACTTTTTTTTTTTTTTAATGGCAGGTATTTTATCATCTCTGGCCATTTAGATTATAGGTGTGGGATCCTGTTTTATATGGCACCCTGCTACTGTGGAACTTTTCTTCTAGCTGCCTTGAAGAGCTGCTGCCAAACAAAACAGTGGGAGGCAACTGTAAAAATGCTTGAAAATGCTAAAAAAAGAGTAAACGAACAAGCAGCAGTCTAAACATAAACTAGAGGACTATTCCCATGACCTATGTTTAGGGGAAAGAAATAGAAGAAAATGCAGAGAATTAATGGAAGACCGATTTAGAGCCACACTCGTTGTCTTTAGAAGAAACAAATTACTTCAGACCCTTACACGTAAGCTGTTGGACTAAATTAGTTCCGTCACATCTCAAACATTAAGTTAAAGGAGTCTGATGTCATGACATTTTCTTCAACAGTGAGTGATTAGGAATAAAATTTCAAAAGAAAACTTAACATTATGAATTAGTTCTGCTAATTTAATGCCTTTTTGTGTTAGCATAAAGACAACAAAATCAGCAGAATTATATGGTGAGATGACCCCCACCCACAACAAAAACTGCTCTGCTCAGGGAAGCTCAGTGAAATCTAAAACCCAAACACAACTATGGAAAAAAATCAAAGTGCAAAAATGGGATATTCTCAATATTGCCCTTTGAAAAGCCCTTGATATGTTATGTAGTAATTGGTATAAATTTTGAAGAATCAACCTGATAATATCTTGGATTTAGACACACTGTCCACCCCCCCTTTTTTTTTTTAACAGATTTGTGATATATTTTTTTTCCTAAGATTTTATTCAGTTATTTGACAGAGAGTGCGCGTGAATATGTGCACAAGCAGGGGGAGCCAGAGAGGGAGAGGGGAAAGCAGGCTCCCTGCTGAGCAGAAGGCCTGACTTGGGGCTCATTCCAGGATCCTGGGACCTGGGTCCAGGACCCTGGGACCCTGGGACCTGAGCTGAAGGCAGACACTCAGCCAACTGAGCCACCCAGGCACCCCTGGATTTGTGATTTAAAGCATTTTGTTTGTTTGTTTGTTTGGAATGCATGTAACTGCATGAAAATTAAAAGTGAAATATGTAATGTATATTTAGTATTTGAAGGATGAGTATCTTCAATTGTTCAGATTAGGCCTTCCTGATCCAATATTTAAACTAAACACACTTTACTCTTTAAGAAAAAGTCTTTCTATCACAAAAAAGGAAGTTAACTTGTGTGGAGTCCAGTCAGTCAGTCCATCGGCTAATCAGGCATTGCCTCCAATAACGCTGCTGAGCCCTGGTCAGGAGCCAGATGCTCTGGATTCTGGGTATTCACGTACAGGGAGCCACTCATGGCCCTTCCTGCCCTTAATACTCCCGTGCTCGAGGCAGCACTGCAGAGATTTCTCAGGTTCAAAGAGGTTAAGTCACTGACTCCAACTCAGCACAGAACGTAGACAGAAACACTATACCAGAGGTACATCCGCCTCACCACAGCTGGCCCCTGGAGCTAAAAGGGGAAGTCCATCATTTATTCAATAACACTTTGAGACTATGAAGTGTTCATTAAATCTCAATAGGTTAGCCATCAGGGAGATCCAAATCAAAACCACACTGAGATACCACCTTACACCAGTTAGAATGGCCAAAATCAACAAGACAGTCAACAACAAATGTTGGAGAGGGTGTGGAGAAAGGGGCACCCTCTTACACTGTTGGTGGGATTGCAAACTGGTGCAGCCACTTTGGAAAACAGTGTGGAGATTCCTCAAGAAATTAAAAATAGAGCTACCCTATAACCCTGCAATTTCACTGCTGGGTATTTACCCCAAAGAAGCAGATGCTGTACAAAGAAGGGCCACATATACCCCAATGTTCATAGCCGCAATGGCCACAATTGCCAAACTGTGGAAAGAGCCAAGATGCCTTTCAACAGATGAATGGATAAAGAAGACATGGTACATATATATAATGGAATATTATGCCTCCATCAGAAAGGATGAATACCCAACTTTTATATCAATATGGACGGGACTGGAAGAGATTATGCAGAGTGAAATAAGTCAAGCAGAGACAGTCAATTATCAGATGGTTTCACTTACATGTAGAGCATAAGGAAAAACGTGGAGGATATTGTGAGAAGGAAAGGAAGGGTGAATGGGGGGAAATCAGAGGGGGAGATGACCCAAGAGAGACTGTGGAATCTGAGCAACAAACTGAGGATTTTGGAGGGGAGGGTGATGGGGAGGTTGGGCGAGCCTGGTGGTAGGTTGAGGAGGGCACGTATTGCATGGAGCACTGGGTGTGGTGCATGAACAATGAATCTTGTAACACTGAAAAAATAAAAGTATTTTGGGGGGAAAAAAAACCAATAGGTTAAGTCCTAGATTCACCTCCAGACCAAGTCCAGAATAAATCATCTTATTTTATGGTCCCATCACCTATCTACTTAATGTGAGATCAGAAAGCATTTTCCTATTACTGCATACAGAGGGACTGCCTTCCCTTTTGCTTTGACCATCGGATCTTGTAACTAGCTAAACAAGAAGTATGGCCCTCCAGGAAGGGCTCTGGGCTCATCTTTCTAAATGTCACCAGATGTGTCCTAGATTAGTTTCAAGAGTAATCTATCAAAGATTTTCCAGTGTTGTGTAATGATATAATAGGACAACGGGCATCATTTTAGCAAATAAGAATATTTTGTAGGCAGCTTTATAAAATTACTGGGAAATAATATCTTGAAAAGAACCTAGTAAATTATCTGAAATACAAGTTTGATTGGTCATCAATTAAAATGACCAAGACCTCTCCTTCTTCTTGTCATTACCCTCAAGTTATACCTGCCTTTCCAATTTCTCTCCAACAATAATCAAATTTGTGAAATGAGTATTAATTGAACCAAATAGAGGCAATTTCATGAAGACTTAAATATGATAAAAGGGACTCACATTCCTTAAAATTAATGACAGCTCGTAAAGTAACAATGGCTAGCCACTTTACAAAACGGCAATGTCAAGGAAATACATCTAGTCTCATAAAGCTATCTGTGCCTTCCTAAGAAAAAGATTTGTAGCCTTCATTACATAGGACCAAATACATGAACAAAAGTAAGAGTGAGGTGTCCATACCAAAAAGTTTAAAGTATGCATTATTATTGTTTCAGGCTGACTGCTTTGTTATTCATTTCACAATTACTTATTAAGCACCTACTTGCTAGCCACTAAGCAAGGGGGTACAGTGATGAACAAGACACACTTGTTCGCCCCCTCCGTAACTCTCACAGTCTAAGAAGCAAGTATTTTTAAAAATATTCACCAAATAATATATGATTATAAACAGTGACAAGTGGGATGAAGAAAAGTCAGATTTTTGTTTCAGGAAAAGCATAAGTAACCCTGATATATGAAAAACTGCCTCTGCGAGAAGTGATAAATTACTGGTAATTCTATTGTGGCTTCTGTTGCTTCCCAGGTCTTGCAATTAAAAGGCTTCACTGTTCTAAGCCTTTTTATATCATCCTATTGTAACTGCAGAGCAATGTAGAAATCGAGAGCTACATAAGCAAGTATAGATAAGGTGCTATATAGATACAGAGGCAGGACTTGTAATCAGGGAACAAGAAGCAATTTGGTTTGGCAGAACCTTTAAGGAAAATGAAGTAGAGAAATAGAGTAAAGGCTGTAAATGGAAGAAGGGGGTAAGGTATAGACAATCTGGAATACCAGATTAGTTCCCAGGCTTTTTTTTTTTTTTTAATGGGGAGAAGGCAATCTCTGAAGAACTTAGAGGGAACACCTGTGTGGGTCTGTTGGTTAAGCATCTGCCTTTGGCTCTGGTCATGATCTCAAGGTCCTAGGATTGAGACCCATGTCCACGTCCGGCTCTGTGTTCAGCAGGGAATCTGCTCATCCCTCTCACTCCGCCCCTTTTCCCACTTGTCTGATCTCTCTCTTGCTCTTTCTCAATAAATAAAATCGAAAGAAAGAAGGCAGGAAAGCAGGAAGGCAGGAAGGCAGGACTTAGAAGGCTGTTATTTCAGGGAGATTTTAGAAGCAATAGACAAAATAGAAAAAGAAAAGCGAAATAATGCTTGTGAATATCATTTAAGTGACTACCACAATATTTGGCCAATAAGGGTATGGGTTACTAATGTTATCAAGAGGACTTAAAAGAGAGACATACATAAGCTATGCTGAGGAAAAATAATTTTTGTGTTAGTAGCTGACTAGATATCTAAGAGAGACCTTTGAGTACTGAAGTGCAGGACTCCAAAGAGAACTGATAAGCTATATACATAAAGCAGGTTGGTCAGAAAGGAGCCTGATTTTGACCCAACTGGGCTTGAGGTACTGGTGGCACATCTAGCTGAAGGTTATCAGAGAAGGCAGGACCGGAAGTACAGATTTGTCATTCTTTTAAGGTGACTGTTGATGCAAAGGATAGGCACAGAAGACAGCATCGTCATAGAAAATTACTGAGGGCAGAATGTTAGGGGAACCTTAAACTTGTAATAAAATGACGACAGAAAAAGAGAAATTGGGAAAGTAAATGAATGAGGATTACGAAGAATAACAGAACCAAGACAATGGGATGAGAAAATCATCAGGGAAGTTAAGTGCTAGGAAGAGATAGAAGGTTCTAAGCAATGAGAACATGCATTAGATAGTGAAGGAAACTAATCACATTTCAAAGACCAGAGCCAAGTCTCAGGAATCATGATTGCTGCCACATGCCTTTCAACTCTGGGTAAGACTCCATCCTCTTTTAAGAGAAGATTCCAGGGGAGCCTGAACGGTGCAATCAGTTAAGCATCCAACTCTTGGTTTCAGCTCAGGCCATGATCAGCTCAGGTCTTGAGATCAAGCTCCATGTCTGGCTCCACATTCAGGGTGGAGTCTGCTTAAGAATCTCTCTCCCTCTGCCCCTCTCTCTAAAATAAATATATAAATCTTTAAATAAAAAAAAAAGATGATGATTATGGACAATCCCCTTTCCCTTGTCTAGGATGGACAGATTTCTCTAGCAAATACAAGTGCAAAAAAAAAAAAAAAAAAAGCAGAACGCAGGGGTGCCTGGATGGCTCAGCTGACTAAGCAACCAACTCTTGGTTTCTGGCTCAGGTCATGATCTCAGGGTCATGAGATCAAGCTCCAGGCTGGCCCCATGCTGAGTGTCGAGCCCGCTTAAGATTCTCTCTCCATCAGCCCCTCCCCTGCTCTCCCTCTCCAACACAAAACAAAAAGGAAAGAGTACATATCTACATTTCTGATTAATATGAAATTATATGGTGATGGTATCATCAGGCCACTCATCAATACTCCATTCTAACAGACAAAAAAGCTAAAGCGCCTGAAGATTCAGACTGTTCATGAGGTCAGCAAAATAGTAAGTGGATGGCAGGCTCCTAAATTGCTATTTAAGGGCCTTATCTACCCATTGTATTGGAACATATAGTCAGGTAGGCTTAGGAAAGAGTTCCAAACACTTTTTTAGAAGATGTTTCATGATAGGGGCTTTTCTTGAATCATGCCTCAGTGCATGGGCTAAGGTTTGTAAAAACATAGTAAATTAGTAATTATATCAAGTTAATACCACAATTTATATCACATTATTTGCTAAATCTTGGAAAAGTTGAAGGTTCAACTTTTTAAGGAGTTACAGATTTCCATACCTGTGGCACCCATCTGGACGACACAAAGCTGGTCACTTCTATTACAGACAAGCCAGTTTGGGAAAGTTGATTGATAAATTCAATTTTTATATCTGTAGGAACTATAACCTATAAGAGCATTAAAAATATTTTATAAGTACTTTGTATAAGGTCTACTGAAGCATAAATAGAAAATTACTTCCTAACAAAAGCAAATTGTATTTAAGCTGCATAAATTTAACATCAATTGAGAACAAACATAATCATGTAATCTACGAAATGCATGTACGTCTTTAGAATCTTAATAAATACTTGGATTTAGCATTTGAAATAAGCTGTGTAAAACTAATATCAAACTACCTTCTCATTCTGCAATCCATCCCTAGGTCCAACTTCCACTATTTTAACATACTCAGGGAGTCCAGATAACTGGGATGTTTCCTGAAATGGAAAATACAAGGAAAGAAAAACAGGTTAACTGTTAGAACATCAAACTTGCTTTTTTGAAACGTCAAACAATTAACACCCTGTTAAATAAAGTTCTCACTCCAGAAAGCTAAAATGGTAAGAAATGGACACAATGCTACAATCCAAATATCAGGGGTTTTTTTTGGGTTTTTTTTTTTAAGATTTTTTATTTATTTGACAGAGAGAAACACAGCGAGAGAGGGAACACAAGCAGAGGGAATGGTAGCAGGAGAAGCAGGCTTCCTGCAGAGCAGGAAGCCCGATGCGGGGCTCGATCCCAGGCCCCTGGGATCTGACCTGGGCCGAAGGCAGACGCTTAATGACTGAGCCACCCAGGCACCCCCAAATATCAGGTTTATATTGACAACATGAAGTCATTTTTTTCTTATAGCTCAATGATATTCAGTCCAATATGGTTACAACTGAAAAGATTAATTTTCAAAATATAACTGTGGAAAAGGTAACATCTTCAGGATCTAAAGAGCAAACTGTTGAATAACTGCACATACGATGATAAATTTACCATTTTTAGAATTAATTTAAAAATTGTATCTTCTGGGGCGCCTGGATGGCTCAGCCAATTAAGCGTCCTGAGCGTGGTTTCAGCTCAGGTGGTGATCTCAGGGTTATGAGATCAAGCCCCGTGTCTGGCTCCATGCTCAGCCCAGACTCTGCTTGGGAATCTCTCTCCCTCTGCCCCTTCTGCTTGTGCTCACTCGCTCTCTTTCTTGTGTTCTATCTCTAAATAAATCTTAAAAAACAGAAACAAAATTGTATCTTTGTATTAACAGACTTCTACTGAGCACAGTCATCAAGATGCCACACTCCGTACTCTGAACTTGAGGAATGTGGCTCTGGTTTTCTGGCCTGTACCCAGATCGCTGAGGCAGGAGAAAAGGGTCCGCCGTTTGTTTATTTCCTGTGTCCTAAAGCACAACCAGCACCTGAACACAGCTTCCAGAAGGACCAAAACCCTCAATATTGCACTGGGAACACCTAGCTCTAAGCCCAATATAATACTCTGCTCTACCTTTTGCCCAAATCTGGGATGACAGATGGTCTGGACTCTGGAACCTCTGGCCCTAAACCAAGTAGAATGGATGCGTAATATTTAGAAAGACATTAGTTTAAAACAGGAAAAATACGAACAACCTTTCTAGGGAGAGAGGGAAAACAGGCTCTCCGCTGAGCAGACAGCCCAATGCAGGGCTCCACCCCAGGAACCTGAGATCATGACCTGAGCTGAAGGCAGTAGTTTAAGCCACTGAGCCACCCAGGCGCCCCTTGAACAACCTTTCTAAACATCGTATTGCAGTTAAAATCGGAATCATCTCCTGGTATGTCTGAGCCGTTAAGTGAGGGTAACCACCATTAATTTCTTCAAGGGATCGCTGACAGAATCAATCACAATCAGCAAGATCTGTACTTCACAGTGGCTTTCGTTTTGCCTTTCAATAGGAATCATGAACGTGGGTAACCAGTGTGTCTTGTCCCACTTTTTCCTTGTGGCAATCATCAACACACACCGGTGAAGTGGCTGGTTTGGATGTAGGACCCAATCTGTTTCTATGACACAGAAAAATGCTCCCTGGCACTTTTAGGCTCCATAGCCACTATGTTGTCTTACTGACATTCTGTGCTAACTTACTCAAGAGAAGAACCCAGATGATCCCCACTACAAGAGCTCCAGGTTTCCATAAAATTGGCCAATGCAATAAGCCAAAATTAACCACAGAGGAAAAGAATTCTCAGTTCTACACCTTCTGAGCATGTTGGAATCCATGCAGCTGGAAGGGTGTGGGGTTAAGAGAGGAAGCATGGGGTTAAAGCCTCAACTTTAAACTCAGCTTGGGATGGCAAGCAAGAAAACATGTCTCATTTACAGTGGTCATACCTGCAAGCAGTCACTGAAGGGCAGATGGCAGGGGAAGGTGGAATAAGTAAGAGTGACCATGTGGTTACACTACTTTGACCTCTGGTTACCTTGACCTCTGGTTACCTGAAAGGGGCCAGCCTTGGGTCAGCTCCAGCTCTGAGCTGCCTTTTTCCTCCACCTCTTCCAACCCCCTCTGAGGCTGTTCCCTCTTCACGGCCGTGGAGGTAAGGGTGGGTGAGGGTGGGATGCTGTTCAGCCGCAGGCTTTCTTCCTGGGATGGACAGACATCCTCCTTCTGCCGCCTGGAGGGTCCTTCAGTGCGCCTCTTCTTGGAGCGGGGGTAGTCCTGAGGGCTGGCCTCTGCTGTGTTCTCCACAGGGCTGAGGGAGTGGCAGTAGGTGGTGACTGGACCCCAGAGACAATCAGGTGACTGGGAGACACGCTGCAGACACTTTTCCAGGCAGGACAGTAGCAGCTGCTTGTCCTGATGGAAGAGTCGGGGGGAAAACTCGGAAAGGAGCTCCAGGAATGCCAGGTTTGGGGGCTGACCAGAGGAGCCAGCTGGAGGAGGCTCAGACAAGGAGAATCTGATGCCTTCCTTGTGTAGTGTAACCACAAGGTCACGGTTACTTATTAAAAAAGAGTGGTTACCACTCTTTTTTGCTGTCACCTCTAGCTCTAGGATTGCAGCAATGAAAAACAAAACTGGCCAATCCTAAACCATGTGTTGTCATTATCGCGGATTGTTTCCCTAAGCCGCACCAGCAACAGCAATTAGCTTGGACCACACATGGCTACAGAGGACATCTCTATTAAACAGCAGAGCTGTAACCATCACAAGGAACGTAGTGTCTTTTAAGGGCTAACAATATGCTGAACGCAATTAAAGAACTCAAAACTCTCTTCTGTAACATTGCTGTAGCTAGCAGAAGTAATAATCTGGGGAGAAATAAAAAAGTCTGAACCCCTACCCAATGCAGCCATTTCAGTCAAAGTGTTAGGTAGAAGGTAGATATGAGCACTGGATAGAACGCCACGAGGTCCCAAAGTCCTTGAAGGGGAATGATAGAGACATGAACTGGAGGCAGGGATGGTGACAAATAAGCTACACATTAAAAACCTGGGAACACTACATCCTGACTTGGTGGCTTCTGAGCCCTTGAGGCTGACAGACCAAAGAGGCTGTGGAACATGCCCTCTCCTCTTCCACCTTTGCCCCAGGTGCCCTATTCTCCTTATACTGCGTCTGCATTATGAGTACAGCCCCACAGCATGGAGAAACCCTGGCACAATGGTTTGCAGTACAGACCTTGCAGGATCCAAAATCCCCCCTCCCAATCCCTGAGAAGAGTTCCCCCAAATGACCGGAAGCAGCCTCCACGAGAGAACACCCCAAAGCACTTTCCTGCTCCTCCCCAACCAGAGAGACCCAGTAATATCCAATCCATAAACAACCCAGGGGTTGCTGCTCCCACCTCATGGAACATGCCCGCTCTCCCACCATGAGAGTATGCCTCTGCTTTAATAAACTGCTTTGTGCTTGCTCCTTGCCTTCTGGTGGTCTTTATTCCAGCATGGATCCCCTTGTAAATCTTCCCCAGGGGAATCCATGGACAGAGACCTTCATCACACAATACAGACTCTCTCTCACCCGTAACAAAAACAGTGTATGTGCTCAGTTGGTATTATTTTAGATTTCTTCGTGAATAGAAGATGACTCTTTTGTCCTTCTAAGCATGAGTATTGTGTTCTCTCTACCAGTGTATCTGAGAAATCAGAAGAAAGTTAAAATGTGTTCAGTAAGCTCAAAGATTTAACAAGTTCTCCTTGGTGATCTCTAGTCCTTTTCTAGGCATTACTATGTCTGTATGGACTTCTCTAAGGAGCTATAGCTATCTATCAACAGTGCCTACTGAGGAAATTCATCTATATGCTGTACAAGTCCATAGAAGTCAGTGATTCAAAACTGATCTCATGACTTTCCCCACCTCATGACTCCCCTCAGATACTTCTCCACCACATGTTGTGCTTTACCTTCTCTCTTACCATTTATATTTAAGTGCTCCATTCATCAGAGGTTTGAGTTTGGCATATACCCAGCACTGAGTACAATACCTAATGCTTAGACTGTGCTCAGTAATTACCCCTTGTTTTTATTAGTGAATCTCTGCTTAAATCACTGGCTTCATTAAAGTTGTCATTTTCCCCCCTCAGTCTGTTGCTACAGCTTCCCTAAGTAGTCTTGCTAATCTTGTTTTTCCAGCATTAAAATCTTTCAGCATCCAGCAGTCACCTTCAGAGACTAAGGTGAAATGATTCACGACAAGCCTCTCCTCTTCTACCACATTCTCCTTCAGACATCCTCTGATTTTAGCCATGCTATAATCATGGCTTCCATACTTACATGTCTGTACACATTAAGTTTCTATTGGTAGAAAATACCTTCTAGGGGAGCCTGGGTGGCTCAGGGTGTTAAGCCTCTGCCTTCAGTTCAGGTTAAGATCTCAGGGGCCTGGGATCAAGCCTTGCATCCTCCCTGCTGAGCAGAGAACCTGCTTCCTACTCTCTCTCTCTGCCTGCCGCTCTGCCTACTTATGATCTCTCTCTCTCTCTCTCTGTCAAATAAATAAATAAAATCTTAAAGAAAGAAAAGAAAAGAAAAGAAAAGAAAAGAAAAGAAAAGAAAAGAAAGGAAGGAAGGAATAGGAAAGGAAAGGAAAGGAAAGGAAAGGAAAGGAAAGGGAAAAGAGAAGAGAAGAGAAGAGAAGAGAAGAGAAGAGAAGAGAAGAGAAGAGAAGAGAAGAGAAAAAAGAAAAAATACCTTCTGTCTGTGGGAAAGACTTTTCACCAAACCCATTTCTGTTCTTCATGGACAAAGGACTGGCCTGCATTTCTCCCATGTCAGAGTTACTTCTGAGCAATTTCCAATCAATGGAATGTAAAGGTGAAAGATATGTACTACTTTTAGGCTTGGCCCATGAAAACATCCCACGCACATCCCCCCCACGTGCCCTCCTCTTTAGCCAGCTTGATGTTGATGAGTATGGGAAACTTGAAGCTGACAACAACAAAACAAAGAAACAAGAAATGAAAGAGCCTACATCTCGAGGCTAAAGAGCGTCCTACTAAAGAACGAATGGGTTAACCAGGAAATTAAAGAAGAATTTTAAAAATTCATGGAAACAAATGAAAATGAAAGCACAACTGTTCAAAATCTTTGGGACATAGCAAAGGTGGTCCTGAGAGGAAAGTATATAGCAATACAAGCCTTTCTCAAGAAACAAGAAAGATCTCAAATATATAACCTAACCCTACACCTAAAGGAGCTGGAGAAAGAACAGCAAAGAAAGCCTAAACGCAGCAGAAGAGAAATAATAAAGATTAGAGCAGAAATCAATGAAATACAAACCAAAAGAACAGTAGAACAAATCAACGAAACTAGGAGCTGGTTCTTTGAGAGAATTAATAAAATTGATAAACCCTTGGCAAGACTTATCAAAAAGAAAAGAGAAAGGACCCAAATTAATAAAATCATGAATGAAAAGGTGAGATCACAACCAACACCAAAGAAATACAAACAATTATACAGATATATTATGAGCAACTATATGCCAGCAAATTAGACAATCTGGAAGAAATGGATGCAATCCTAGAGACACACAAACTACCAAAATTGAACCAGGAAGAAATAGAAAACCTGAACAGACCCATAACCAGTAAGGACATTGAAGCAGTCATCAAAAATCTCCCAACAAAAGCCCAGGACCAGATGGCTTCCCAGGGGAATTCTACCGAACATTTAAAGAAAAATTAATACCTATTTTTCAGAAATTGTTCCAAAAAAACAGAAATGGAAGGGAAACTTCCAAACTCATTTTATGAGGCCAGGATTACCTTGATCTCAAAACCAGACAAAGACCCCATCAAAAATGAGAATTACAGACCAATATCCTTGATGAATATGGATGTAAAAATTCTCACCAAAATCCTAGCCAATAGGATCCAACAGTACATTAAAAGGATTATTCACCACAACCAAGTGGGATTTATTCCTGGGCTGCAAGTTTGGTTCAACATCTGCAAATCAATCAATGTGATACAATACATTAATAAAAGAAAGAACAAGAACCATGTGATACTCTCAATTGATGCTGAAAAAGCATTTGACAAAGTACAACA
>JAQQSY010004046.1:0-12573 GCA_028646535.1 Procyon lotor
TGGGTGGCTCAGTCGTTAAGCGTCTGCCTTCGGCTCAGGTCATGATCCCAGGGTCCTGGGATCGAGCCCCGCATCGGGCTCCTTGCTCGGCAGGAAGCCTGCTTCTCCCGCTACCATTCCCTCTGCTTGTGTTCCCTCTCTCGCTGTGTTTCTCACTGTCAAATAAATAAAAATCTTTAAAAAAAAAAAAAAAAAGAAAAAGAAAATGAGATTGAGACCTAAATTGGAGTCCCGGGGATCTCCCCAGGGCCCACCCTTGAGCTGTCAGTGACCCCCTACTTCTCCCCAGTACCCACTTGCTGGCCCTCCTAAGCCACCGGGTACAAAAATCAACAACTCACCCTCAAAAATAAATTCGCTCTCTGAATTATAGCAAGAATTTGCTCAAATAATGTTTAACGGGCATTTTTTCTAACCCAGCAATTCCACTCTCTCCTATTCCCATCATCCTCCCCATTTTAAAGATTGGGAAACTGAGGCAGAGAGAGGTTGCTCAGGTTGTTCTTATTCCTAGAGGCTGAGAATTTCCATATGCTGAGCACCCAGGGACCCTATCTCCCAGAATCCATGTAGTTTACAGCTGCCCCATCTACCCCGGAGTAAAGCACAGAGCAGGGGGTCTCACAGGAAGACCACAGCACTTGGTCCAAAACAGCAAAAACGCTGGAGACAACCTAAGAGTCCATCAATGGGGACAGGAATAAAAAGGAAAACAAGGAACCTTCTATTTATCCATACTATGGAATACTACACAGGCAATCCAAAGAATGAATCAGATCTCCATGTAGCAACACGGACAGATATCAAAGCTAAAATCTGGAGCGAAAAAAGCAAATGTACAATCTGAAAACACCTCCAGAGTTTCCAAAAAGCCTGACCACTTCCGAAGAATAATTCATTTCTTCATAAAAAATGTGTGTCGTCTTTTTCCTCTTTTCCTCATTTATTTTTTCAGGCAAGTGAATGAATATATAGTTTTAAATCTAACCTGAAAAGGTGTCCAGAGGTTGAAGAAAAATATCATGAG
Source organism: Procyon lotor (assembly GCA_028646535.1). Taxonomy (NCBI): domain Eukaryota; kingdom Metazoa; phylum Chordata; class Mammalia; order Carnivora; family Procyonidae; genus Procyon; species Procyon lotor. Next base: position 1,028 of record JAQQSY010004046.1, read on the forward strand.
TTTGTTGTTTGGAAATTTAACGTACATTGTTTAAAAATAAAAAGTTCCAGGGCGCCTGGGTGGCTCAGTGGGTTAAAAGCCTCTGCCTTCAGCTCAGGTCATGATCTCAGGGTCCTGGGATTGAGCCCCACATCAGGCTGCTACCCAGTCGGGGGTCGGCTTACACCCCCCCCACACTCTCTGCCTGCCTCTCTGCCTACTTGTGATCTCTCTCTCTCTCTGTCAAATAAATAAATAAAATCCTTTTTTAAAAATTAAAAAAAAAAGTTCTCAGAAATGTTCTGGAATTTTCAGACACTCTCAATTCATGCTCACACACACTGCCCTGTATTACCTAGAGCCTCGTGGAGGAGGTATGATAACTAAAGGCAGTGCGGTTCTCTGAACTGGATCCTGGCACAGGAGGACATGATGGAAAAACTGATGAAATTCAAATTAAGTCTGGAGTTTGGTTGATCTTAACAGACCAGTCTTGGTTTTTAGTTCGGATGAACCAACCACCATAGTGTAAAGTGTTAACAATGGCGGAAACTGGATGAGGGTTATTTGGGAACTCTTTGTACAACCTTTGCAACTTTTCTGTAAATACAAAACCAGACTAAAATAAGTACTTTAAAAAAAAAAAAAAATTGGAAGGTTCCGGGCCAGCCTGGCTCTCAGGCAGCCCTATGAGGGAGCCCTGATCAACAAAAGAAGTCTGGAATTGCTGGAAAGGAAGGGAAGGGCTTCAGTCTTATCTACAACGGCATAAATATTTAAGTCAAATGTACTCAGCTATTCAATTTTTAAAATATTTTTTAAAAGAAAGACCTACTGCCATGTCCCTGATTTGAGATGCATGAGATTTGCATCTCCTAAACAGCAGAGCAGGACAACCTTTGGGGCAAAGAAGCTGTGAAGTTTGCCCCCCCCCCCCCGTCTACCCTGTCAGGCCGGGGGGCCCTGGGGAGGGGAGACCCCTTTCTGGATCGGAGCCTACCGAACTCCCTCGTCTAGGAGGAGGGATCCCATGGAAAACGCTTCCAGGGCCGATCAGAGGGCATCCCTCAGGGCCTCTGCCTTCCCCAGCCTCAACTCTCGCATCTGTGCAATGGGGCGAGGAGCAAGGCTACCCGACAGAGGCTGGGGATTGGCTCGAGTAGTGGGGGACCCAGGCAGAGGTTGAAGAGCAGGAGGGGGCTTCTCGCACCCGGAGCCGCTCGAGCCTGTCCACGCAGCACCCGCTCCCCACCCGGAGACCCCGGGCTCTCTCCCCGGAAAGCCCTCCGCAGGTGCCGGCCGAGCGCTGTGCACCGGGAGCCATCCGCCGGGTCCCCCACTTCCCGCGCCTCCTCCCCGCTGGGAGCCTCTCGCGGCGGCGGCCCCGCCGGGCGCCCTCCCCGGGCTGGGGCGGCGGAACCGGCCCCGAGCCCCTTCGCCCCTCGCGGGGGGCGCCGCCAGGGGAGCGGGGACGGCGGGCCGGCGCGGCTCGGGATCCCCCGAAGGCGCCCCTTTGTCCCGGCGGCGGGGCGGGGACACTCACCGCGTGCGCCGGCGGCTCAGCAGCAGCAGCAGCAGCAGCGCGGCCAGGAGCCCGAGGAGCAGCGCCCAGGACATGGCCGGACGGCGGGCGGCGGGCGAGGCTGCGCCGGCAGGCGGGATCTGGGAGCCCAGGTGCCTCTCGGCCCCGCGGCCCTCCCTCCCCGCGGGCTGGCCGCTGTGGGCCGGGGGCGGGCCCGCCGACGGCGCCGGGGTCCCGGGGGGGCGGGGCGCCCTCAGGGAGCCCCTCCCCCAGCTCGGCGGCGCGGCCCCCAGCCAGCGCCCGGAAAGGGGGTGGGAAATGCAGGATGGAGCGGAGGGTCGCTGGAGGGTTGGACGAGGAGGGACGCGAGGGGTGCTGCGGGGAAGGGGAGGGAGGGTCTTGGGACGGAGGGGAGGGCAGCGGGAAGGGGAGGGGGAAGACGAGGAGGAGGACTATGGGGAAACCCTGGGGTGATGGGGAGAGGGAAGGGAGGGTGATGTGGGGACACGGGGCGGGGGTGGGAGATGTGGTGAGAGGTGTGGGAGAGGCCCGCATTCTACCTACAGTCTCCTCATCCCATCCCCACCCCGGACCTGGAGTTCTCTAGCCTGTTTTTGGGTTAGGTGGGGTTGGCTGGATTACACAGCACCGTGTATTACCTTCAATAACTACAGTGAATGAGGCTGCAAGAGCTGCCCCAGATTAGCTCTGAGTCACCAAGTCCTCCACTGCTGTTAGAGACCCGGTAAAGCACCCAGACCGGTACTGGAGCACAGTAGGGGCTCAGGATGTGGGGGCCATCGCCGCGATTACCTGGTGCCTAGGGTACCAGCCTCCAGGTCTTGTGACTCTGCAGGAGACCACACCTGGGGGGGTAGAAGGAACCTCGGCTCACCACTGACTCCAACGATTTACACCCTCTCGGAGGCCAGCCCTTGTTGGAACAGACAGGTCAAAGTTGTGAGAAATTAATCACAGCTTGTCAGTGAAAAGAGGTTGCAAACGACTGTGCTTGGCACAGGTAAGTGTTGTGAGTCAGTGGGTGGAGGTCTGATTCTAATCCTGAGTCTGTTTCTTACTGCTTGGGTGCCTTTTTTTTTTTTTAAGATTTATTTATTTATTCCAGAATGGGGGCACACAGAGGGGGAGAGAGAGAGAGAATCCCAAGCAGATTCTCTGTTGACCATGAGTGATCTCTTGATGCCGGGTTTGACCTCTCCACCGATGAGATCATGACTCATGAGATCATGGCCTGAGATGAAACCAAGAGCCGAAGGTTTATCAGACTGAGCCCCCGGGTACCCTCTGCTAGGTGCCTTTAGGCAGGGTTCCTTTCTGTCTTTCCAGTAGCCCCCTGGAGGAGCTGTTCATCTTCCCTGGTCTTCTGGCTTCAGCCTCCTCCCTCCAAAGATGGATCCTGTTAGAACCAAGCCAGATCCTGTAACTGAATCCTGCTCAGAACTTGGGGTAGCTGCATTTCACTCAGAGCACACCTCCAAGTCCTTACAAGGTCCTATAAGGACCAGCATGATCTGCCCCGTCCCATTTTACCTCCCTAACCTCATTCCCCTGCTATGCTTCCCTAACTCTGCTCCAGCCACACCCATCTCTGGTCCTTCCCCAAATATGCCTAACTCACTTCTGCCTCAGGGCCTTTGCACTTGATATTCCATCTGTCTAGAATGATCTCCTCTCAGAGACTTGCATAGCTGGCCTATTCCTTCACATTCCTCATCCCTCTGTCGCTGTTCAACTGTTGCCTCCTCCCAGAAGCCCTCCCTGACCACTGGGTCTAAAGTGGTCATCCCATCATTCTCTATTGCTTTAACCTGTTTTGGTTTTTTTTTTTCTTGACAGTACTTAACATTCCTGCTATGATGTTAAAGATTCATTTATTTGCTTGTTTTTTTGTTGGCTGTCAAGGCAGCTGGATGACCCTCATGTGTCCTCTGGATTCAGAGCATTAAGAGGCAAAAGGAGTTTCCTGAACCTCTTGTTTATTTATCCAGCTTATCTGCCTACAAAGCCAACAATCCCAAAAAGGCCACAGAACAGGCCTGTGGGGTTTTCTCCAAATTTGGGGAGCACGATGGGGGGGCCTTCTGGCAGTGGGGTTCACAGCCCAGCTTGGCCAATGCTAACCTGTGTGATTCTTAGCAGTCTGATCCACCTCCCCGAGCCATGGTGCCTTCTCAGTGGAGCTGAGTAAATGACCTAATCTGGGGGATGCGTCTTGGATGCTGGATACACAGGGAGCATTAGTGAAAGTGAACTGCTGTCAGCACTTTATTCCAGTTCAGCCTCTCCCCATGTATGTGATCAGGGCGAGGTCTCAGTTTTGTCATCTGAAAAATGGGAGGAATAGCTCCTTCCTCATAGGTCTGTTGTGAGGACTGGTTTAAAGGATGAGAGAATGAAATCACCCAGCATGAGGGCTGGTATACAGTAGGTGCTCAATAAATGTTAGCTCTTCCACCTCACCTCCCAGGTTTGAATGTAAACCAGCAGCTCCCCAGTCCAAATCACTCCCAAATAGCATGTCTCTTCTGCCTACTCAGTCTAGGGACAACTCCCCCTGTGCCCCTGGGAAAGAGACCAGCTGCTCCCACATCAATAAGAGAAGAATGTTTTGGGGCCCCTGGCCTCTACCTTTGCTAATGGAACTTGATTTTGTTCAGGAATGGGGCACATGTTTAGAAAGGTGGCCCTGCCTTCTTCCCATTGGTCTGAGCCAAGCAGGGCTATCCCTCTTTGCTAGGGATTGGTCCTAGCGAGGCCACGTGGGTGCCTTCTGGACCTCTGCCGGGGGCTTCTGGGAGATTTCCTCCTCTTCTCTGGGGGCCGTTGAGTGAGGACGTGATTGTGGGGTGACCTGAGGGGAGGCCAGGAAAATTGCAGAGCTCAAACCCGACCTGAAGAATAATCATCCCAGGAACCACCTAGCTCCAGCCTTTTGTTTAAGAATCCATCAAATGTCTGTGTTGCCGAAGACACCATGAGTCAGATTTTTCTCTTATGTGAAGCCAAAGACATTTCTAGCTAAGACGACTTTCGGGTCATGGCTGTGTGAGGACCCCGTGAGGTAAATGCATCCAAAGTGCCTCTCACAGTACTGGCCCACATGAGCGTTCAAAAGCATTCCCTTCGTCTTATTAGTCTCACTTTTACTACAGGCCAGGCTTGCTAACTTGATTAAGCCAATGGGGTATCCTCTTCACAGGGGGCCTCACTCTCCAGCTACGGCGTTTTGCCATAGGCAAACATTTGCCGAGCCAACAGGCAGGCTCGGGCAAGAAGCAGAGATTCCAAACTCCCCTGACCCATGAGGCCTGACAAGGCCTTGCTGAGGGCTGGTATAGCCTCAAGACTGAAGATGAGGGAAAACTTTCTCAAGGGTCACCCCTCCAGCCCATGGTGGAAGGGCTGGGACATACAAGGCTTAAGAGCTAAATTCGAATCCCAACATGGTTGCTCGCTTGTTGTACGTCCCTAAGCAAATCACTTCATCTCACTGTGCCTCAACTACTTCATCTGTATAATGGGCCCTTTGCTGGTAGTGGTGATGGCAGGGAGTTATCCAGCGGGGTTCCACCCTGGCGTCCAAGCCTTCATCTGGGAGGGGAAGCCCACGGGTCAGGTGGAGTCTCAGGAAATTCTTTCTTCCCTCCAACTCTCCCAGGGGCTGTCATCCAGGGACAAGCATCCACATGTTCCCCTGTAGGAGTCTTCTTGTGTCCAGATGTCCTCTGTCCAGCAGAGACAAGACATCTGGGCAACTCTCTCATTCTCCAACCTCCGCTCTCTTTTCTGGTTGCAATAGGGTCGTGAGGACAATGTCAAGACCCAACCCCAGAAAATGGGACACTCGGCTGGGAAAAGACATCTTTCCTCCCACACCCTTGCTTTTTCCAGGGACCAGATCCTGTCCATGTTTGCATCCCAAAGACCGCAAACAAATTGTGTTTGGAAAGGAAAATATTGTGTGTGTTGCCTTCTTCAAAGCTAAAATCCAGCCTCATCAGAGAAGGCCAGTTTCAAATATTTTTGTAATTATAGCTCTAACTTTTGTTGGTAATTTAGGACATTCAAAATACTTTTTCAGGGGCACCTGGGTGGCTCAGTTGGTTGAGCGTCTGCCTTCAGCTCAGGGCATGATCTTGGGGTCCTGGGACCGAGCCCCGCATCAGGCTCCCTGCTCAGTGGGGAGTCTGCTTCTCCCTCTCCCTCTGTGGATCCCCCTGCTTGTGCTTTCTCCCTCTCTCTGTCAAATGGATGAATAAGATCTTTAAAAAAAATACTTTTTCATATTAAATTGTCTAATCCCCCACAAGAGCCTGTAAAGTGGGTATTATTCATATTCCCAGTTGGCAAATGGTGAAACCAAGGCCCAAAGAGACTCAGTAAGTTACCCAAGGTCACACAGCACTTCTTTTGCTAGACTACAGCTTGGGGATTTGATGCCCTCTTAGGACAGGCTAATTTCCCCACGTGGTGTGAACACACTGTGGGCTTTGCTACCTCCACACCTTTATTCATGTTGTTTAGCTGCCTGGACGACCTCTCTCTTCCTTGTAGTTTACCCAGATCTGTTATGGGAAGTGGTGTTAGTCCAGGTCCTCTGAGATAGCCAAGATGAGATGAACTATCCAAGAGATTTACGGGGGGAAATGCCAGGGTTGGGGGGAGGAGTAGTGAGGAGGGAGTCAGAGGAGGCCCGGAAGGAGGGAGGGAGGACGAATGGGTAGTTGTAGACTCCAGTGCCATTCTAAGAAAGTTCCGTAAGGCTGACAAAAAGTCACGAGCCTCCTCCTCGTGTTTCCGGAGGAGCCCTGTGTCTCCTGGGAGTGGGCGCCTTCTCCCTGCCTCACTCACGGATGAACTGGGAGCAGCGGAAGTATAGTCTTAGCTCAACTGTCAGGACGAATCCATGGTCCATCTGTCCTTTAGGCTCCACACAGGAGACCCGACACGTGCATTTTTTTTTTTTTTAAGATTTTATTTACTTATTTGATAGAGGAGAGAGATCACAAGTAGGCAGAGAGGCAGGCAGAGAGAGAGGGAAGCAGGCTCCTCGATGAGCAGAGAGCCCGATGCGGGGCTCGATCCCAGGACCCTGGGATCATGACCTGAGCTGAAGGCAGAGGCTTAACCCACTGAGCCACCCAGGCACCCCCCGAGACGTGCATTTCATGGCTGCTGAGGTTAGGAAGCACATCTAAAACAAGAACCAAAAAAATAATAATCATCAGCTGACTATATTCACTTCTACGGGCATGAATCATATCAGTGCAAAAATACACTCTTCCATTTTAGACACTGGGCCAGGTTGGGAGGTGGGGGTCGGCCGGGAGGAAGGAGAGACCCAAGCTGGGAAGTTTCTATTGTTTCCATGCTGTTAAAGAGAGGGTGGCAAAGTCAAGTCTGCAAGCAAGTGTGGTAAAAGAACGAGGTCAGCCTGTCCTATCTGAGAAGTGAGAGGGAGGGGTAGAGACAGGGGCGCGTGGACAGCCCCGCGCCATCCAAGAGGAAGCTACCTCTACTCAGTTGAAACAACTATGGCCATGTAGAACTACGTGCCTGGTGGGGCCAGGTCTTCTGATTCAAGGGAAGCCAGAAATGAGAGCTCGCGTTATTTTAAAACACCGCAGAAGCCAACAATGCCCATCTGCCTCTTGATGTTGGCCCTGGAGTTTAGCTGAGCCAAAGGCCAGTGGCTAAGCTGTTTGGGGCATGTAAAACAGATCTGGAGTTGGGCTGTGGGACTGAACTGCTCTGTAGAATCAAAGAACGATAATAGTGGAGTTTTAGAAGGAAGCCTGAGAGCGAGGAGGTGACGGCCAGGCTGACACGAGGGTAGGTCGGGGGCCTCTGCAGAAAATCTGCCAAGTGAAATTCCCCGTGGAATTAGGAACGGCCAAATATCACTGCAATTGGAGGTATGTAATATTAAGTATTTATTTGTTTGCTATGTTGGGCTAAGGAATAGCAACACACACACACACACACACACACACACACACACACACACACACTCGTCATCCCCAGTTGCCAGTTGCCTGGAAATGTTCAGGAATAATCTACCACACTAACTAACCAACTCATTCTGGTTTGTCCAGACTTTCCCGGTTTTTGTTCCGAAATCACCACATCCCAGGGAGTCCCTCAGTCCTGGACAACCAGGAAGGTGATCACACTATCAGCTTACATCTGCAGTATGTGAGTGGGTGAAACTGGTGGACATTGCTTCGGGGCCATGGCAGCCATCTTGGGCCCCGAGGAGAGTCACGGCTAAGCCCCACCGCTAACTAACCGCCCTGGGACTGTCCTGGGGTAGATTAGACCACGGGGTCCAGTTCTTACCCTTTTCCTATATGGGAATTAGACATTCACGGCCTTTACCACATGCCTGCAGGGCCTTCCACCGTGGGCAGAGACTATCTCCCTGACCAGTGATGCTGGACTCGGGTGTGTGACGTACTCTTACCAGTGAGAGGTGAAGAGCCGATGGCGTACCAGATATGAGTACAGATTTTAAGAGGAATTGTGTATTTCCATTGTGCTTCTTGGTTTCTGCCATTAGTCATGACACATGGAGAAATCTGAATGCAACCTGAAGCCTCAAGGAGAGGTTTCTCAGCAGACCTATGAGTAAGAAAAATGAAGATTTGTTATTCTAAATCATGGAGATTCTGAGGTTTTTGTTACCAGCAAAAACTGACTGAGGCATGCCTTAATCTCTGAACTTTTCTGGGTCAAGTTGGATAGATGTCATTTGTATCAGTTACGTACAGAGGAGGCTGCTTTTTATGCTCAGAATCTTGGTGTTCTCATCTGTACAAGGGGATAATGTCAGGGCCTTGTTCCCAGGATGGATGGAAAAAGTCAAGAAGATCGTGCGACTAGTACATACAGTAAGCGCTTAATAAAAGAAATGCAGTGTAATTCTTTCGGCACACACTTGCCGAATATTTCCCTGCCAGCACTGTGTAAGCCTCTTTATCGAGAATTTTAGAGGAAGTAGGAAAGAAGGCAAACCTTCCATATTTGGTCATTTTCATACAGGAGTAGAAAAAATCCTATCTGGATCGGAGGCAGAGGAGGGCTGGAGGAAATGACCTGTTTTCTGACATCCAGGCCTTGCTGCCGGTTGTCTCTACCATGGGGGCACACCCATGGGTTAGGAGACTGGAGGTTCTCTAATGAACAAGGTTTTCAGCTGCCATGAAACTGTCCTCCAGCATCCACCCCCAGGAGAGCCAGGATTATGCAGGGAATGTAGTCGGCAAAGAGCCCAGAGGCTAGGGGCAGCTCTCTCGACACAAGCAGGCTGAGCTGGGCAGCCTTCTCTGCAGCTTTCTCAAGCTTGTCCTCAGGCTGGGATATGATGCTCAGGAGGGGTCTCATCCTACTTTCTGAGCTATCTGCCAGAGGGGAAGGGTGCTGGAGAAGAGGGGCTCCAGCAAGCCTCTCCTCCTTTGATGCCCCTGGACGGAGGTACAGGAGGCCCCATGGCTCCCAACCAGCTGCCTTGGCAGTTTGGAGTGGAAAAACTGATGCCGCCAGACTTCCATCTCCTCCACTCACGCCTGAGCGCGAGCATGACGGGGAGGACAAGGAGAGAACAGACCCATGTGGATCCAATCTGCAGACCGACTCCAAGGGCGGGTCCTCGTGCCACCCTGAAGCACCCCAAGAGCCTTCCAGAACCCCTGTTTCCTCATGTAGAAACGTGGGGACAGCAATCATCGTAGCTCGGTTATGTCTCAGAGTAGCAGAAGAGGACCCAGTAAGATAATGGGGATAGGAAAAGTGGCCATGTATGGCAACATTTTCCCCTTCTCCTTCTTGAAATTATGCCAAAGCATCAAGGAGAGTTAAAAAAAAAATGCCTCACAAACTCCATTTTTAGCAAAACCAGGAGAAGGATATAATCCATAGACTTCATAGTGTATGTGAAGTTTTCCAAAAGCAGGTTTAAAATAGGGCAGAAGCCACACATGATGTAGTGAGTGGGCTCAGGGGTGGCAAATCTCAGAAAGCAGGAGCAAAAATACTTTCTGGGGATGAGCCCTTGCCCTGAGGTAGAAAACTGTGAATGTAGGACCTAGGGTAAGTCATGCTGGCAGCAGAAGCCCTCTTGGATCTGGTCTCACTCAGAGAAACAGAGGAGAACAGAGAATTACAGAGAGAAGACATTTACAGGAAGCAGTCTGTCTCTCTGGCGGTAGAGGGGAGAACGGTTCAGTCAGGAAGCCAGGCAACTATCCTTCTTCCCCACACCCATGGGAACAATCAGCAAATAGGGGACCCAGGAAAAGCAAGCCCTTCCAATATGAAAAAATAAATGTAGAAGCCTCGATACAAAGATATTGTAATAAACTCTGTAGAAAAGAGCATTAAACTCTACCAACAGATGGAAAAGGTTAACACGGAGAGGATGAAAATCGCATCCAAATAATTTTAGCATGAATAAAAACTGAGCAATTACCTCTATGAAGGAGAACAATAAAGCAGAAATAATTGAAGAACTCAGGGAAGAAGATGGTCCCCAGAAGAAGGTAATGATGATGAGTCAGCAGAGTTCAGGAAAGAAACAGAAGGGAAAAAAAAAATCACAGAAAGTAAGACCAACTTGGAAGAAGCACAAAGAGCAGACCTTGTGGAAAATATAGTGAGGAACACAGATGACAGAAACGAGGAAAGGGGGAGAGAAAATAACATAGAAGAGAATGGTAGAAAGAAAATGACAGGAAAAGGACAGCGGAGAGCCAACATGTGCATGATTGGAACCTACAAAGAAGAAATACAAAATAATTGAATAGAACAAACATTTAAAGATATAATTCAGGAAAACTTGAAAGAAGGCTTGAATCTACACAATGGGGGGGTCACATTCTGTGCCAGTAATTATTATACATTAAAGATAAAGAATCTTGGGGTGCCTGGGTGACTCAGTGGGTTAAAGCCTCTGCCTTCGGCTCAGGTCATGATCTCAGGGTCCTGGAATCAAGCCCTGCATCGGGCTCTCTACTCAGCAGGGAGCCTGCTTCCCCCCCCTTCTGCCTACCTCTCTGCCTACTTGTGATCGCTCTCTCTCTCTCTCAAATAAATAAATAGAATCTTTAAAAGAAAAAGATAAAGAAACCTTTGGACAACTGGGCAAAAAAAATGAATGGTGTCATTTGCAATACCTGGAAGTTAGAGCGTACAATTCAAAATTGATCCATCAAGGGATTGAGTGGTAAGTATAGAAGTAAATGCTAAAAATTCTTGACTAAAATCAGGGAATGGAGGGGAAAGGAGGAAGGAAGGAGAAAATGCAATTTTATAAAAGAGAATTAACAGACACTGTCTAAAGAAATAAGGGACTGTGGATACCATATGTTATATGCACAAAGGGAGCCTTTAGAAAAAGACTTAAAATGTCACTAAATATTGGAAGAAGCACCTGTAAAAAACAAAACAAATTTTGGAGAAGCAGACTTCACAGTGAAAGACTTTTAACTACCCCCCCGATCCCCTCTACAAAACTCCCAAAATGACAGAATTAAGGGGCACTTGGCTGGCTCAGTCAGTAGAGCGTGTGACTCTTGATTTCCAGGATGTGAGTTTCAAGCCCCATGCTGGTCATAGAGATTACTTAAAAAATAAAATAATCAGAAGGGGCACGTTTACCCCAATGTTTATAGCAGCAATATCCACAATAGCCAAACTATGGAAAGAACCTAGATGTCCATCAACAGATGAATGGATAAAGAAGATGTGGTGTATATATAAAATGGAATATTATGCAGTCATCAAAAATGAAATCCAGCCATTTGCAATGACATGGATGGACCTAGAGGGTATTATGCTAAGTGAAATAAGTCAATCAGAGAAAGATAATTATCATATGATCTCACTGATATGTGGAATTTGAGAAACAAGGCAGAGGATCATAGGGGAAGAGAGGAAAAAATGAAACAAGAAGAAACCAGAGGGGAAGACAAACCATAAGAGAATCTTAATCTCAGGAAACAAATGGATGGAGGGTTGCTGGAGGGCC